>PVJN01002587.1:90702-115121 GCA_004026805.1 Lasiurus borealis | reverse complement strand
TAGTAATTCAAACAGCTCTCCACCCCCCTCCCCCAATATAAATGGTCATGTAACAAAGAAACGAGGCTCTCAGCCTCTGCTCTGTTTTCGGAGTATGTTGTGAGCCCCAGCATGCTGGTCTGAATAAACCCCTTTGTTTTTATATGAGATCGTCTCTTGGTGCTCTGTAAGTGCGGCTTGCGTTCCGGGCTTAACAGTATGACTATTAATTATTGTATTATTTTTCATATGAACAATGACAAACCTACTTTTGCTCTATCCTGTAATATGTATAAAAGCAAGGATGAAATTTAAGGCTAAATATGAATTGAGACCAGAAAATTTCCCAATTAAAACAAACAACTTAGTTGTTTTTCTTTTTTTGCCCTTTCTTTTGTAAGTTTAGAAAAATACATCTGCTTAATATTGAGTTCCAGGGATACACGATTTCAGTGTTGTGATTGTAGTTAGTACCTACAATCCTGAGAAGTTTCTCAGCCATAGCAAAGAGTATGCATCATAGTGCTTCCACCTGAGTCAACATGTGTGGTGAGTCTTGGAGATTTGATACAGGGAACTAGAGCCACTAGGCTGTGCCAGCAGGGAAGAAATTGATGTAATAAAGACAATACCACATACCACAGAGGTAATGTTTGCTCACACTGTCATGACATCCATCTCATCTTGGTTACTGGGTACAGTTGGGGAAAGGATGCCTGCTGACCTTCCAGGGCTGGTTCTGTGTCCCTCTGAAAGTGGTGTTAGCAGGACTACAGACCCCTCAGGTGGTTCACTACTGTTTGTTGCGGTGTTTGCTTGCAGAGGGTGCCATTTAAAGTTTAGCTTGCTAGGCTGTCCCATTCCTACCCTTTGGTTAGAAACACCAGGCTTTCAAAAGGATCTGTCATGTTGCTTTACATACCTTAGGGGTTTTGCTGTCCATGCTTGTTCTGTTGTCAGTTGCTGTCCCCAGGTCCCTAGTTAGTCGGCCTTCTCTCTCCCTTTCAGAAGTCTCTTATGCTTGTTTTACATGTAATGTCTAGGGTTTTATGCTGTACTTAGTGGGAAAAGTACATCTATGTCATCTTTTCAGAATCTAACTTAATTTTTACAAAGGGTTTCTACACAGAGTGATTTGCCTTGAGATCTAGATGATTTATGTTTTGTTTGGGCTTTCCTGATTTTAAAATCAATCTTTTTAAAAAAATCCTTACTCAAATATATATTTTTACTGATTTCAGGGAGTGAAGAAGGTGGGGGGTGGGGAGAGATAGATAGACAGATAGATAAAGGAAGAGAGGGAGAGAGAAAGAGAGGGAGAGATAAGAGAGAAACATCAATCTGATGCCTCTCTTACCCACCCTGACTGAGGATTGAACCTGCAACCTAGATATGTGCCCTGAATGGGAATGAAACCCACAACCTTTAGGTGTATGGGACGATGCCCCAATAAACTGAGCCACCTGGCCATACTCAAAAGCAATCTTGAGAATGTTTGTTTGTATTACTGAGCTCTGAAACTCAGACTCTGGAGCAACACATTTGGCTTTCTATGACTCTCTTTGATTGAATGTATATCATTGAAATGTAGGTCTGTTATAAGGAAAGCTCATTTGGGCTATGCAACAGAGTGAAGTAAAGAATACCAGGGCTCATGAGGCAGTACCAGCTGACATGGGGCTTCTTGTTCCAACGTGGAAGCAAGGTGGTCTCAAGTTTTTCTCCAACTTACACTGTCATCGAGGTCCAAGCCATCCAGTATGTCAAGGTGTTCCTTTAGCATAGTATCATAGAAGTTAACCGGAGGGACTGACTTCATGGCTTTCAATTGGAAGGCAAAACAAAGGAAAAACATTTGAAAGAGGAACGAAAACCAAAACCAAAATAAAATAGATTTACAGTATTTACTCTTCCCCTTTAAATAAAAATGCACACATCATCAATAAGGCTTTAAATGAATTCATCAAATTTCCTAACATTCAACTTGAAGATATTAATAAAATAGGAACAAAAGGGTGAGCTTCAGTGGCTGACTTAGGAAAGTGAGTGTGTGCTCCCAGTGTCTGGTGAAGGTTTATCTGACCAAAGGACATTTGAATGAGTCCTGAATGAAGCAGGAAGGTGGCTGGGGAAGAGCATTACTGCCAGGAGGCCAGCAGGTGCAAAGACCCTGAGGTGAGAGTGAGTGGGAGCTGGTTGACCTATTTCACAAACCACAAGAGGAACAGTATGCCTGGAGAGGAGTTAGCATGAAAGAGGGTGGCTGGAGGGGAGAGAGGGGGCAGGGCCAGCTCACCCAGGATCTTGTAGGCTGAGGGAAGCACTTTGGATTTCATTCTGAGAGAGATTTCTTCTGAGTGTGATTTTCTCTTAGAAATCCTGAAAAATATTCCTACCTCCTGCTAGTTTTGTCAAAATTTGCCAATTTCTGGAAATACATATAGTTCATAATTACAAATTGAAAGAAGGTCTATTGGAGATAATGAATGCCTTTGTTCTCAAGGTCAACCACAGCCTAGTGACTCTCTGGCCTGGAAAGGGGCTTCAAGCCTCAGGTGTCGAGAGGGTGCAAACTGAATCAAGGAATTGATAGTTACAGCTTGGGTCTTGCTTTCCTGCTCCTGTGAAGGTGTGCATCCTGAGGCAGAACTGGCAGGAAGGGCTCTCTCTGATAATTGGGCCCCCGGGGAGATTCCTGGGCCTATTGCCTGAGCTTCAGAGTGGCACCCGCCCCTTCGAGCTGAGCCACCCAGAGAGGCCTGAGCACCCTCCAGTCTGGCACAGGGCTGACTCATGTTGTCTGATTTTGTATCCCTATTGTGCCCTTGGGAATGGAGAAAAAATGTCTTTTGTGATCTCCACACATATTATTTTTGTACTTCTCAATTTTGGTTCAGAATAAAAGCTCTGACTCTGTCAGTCTCCTGGTGGATGGAGAATTCCACCCAGTTGGGATTGCCTATACACACACCAGACTCAGGGCCCTTTCTGCCTACAGACTTCCTGCCCCAGCTTTGGTTCATTCCTTGCAGAAACCTGTGCATCTGTGGTGGATCCTGGGCTAGAGAGCTCCCTCCCACTCCTCCCCTCCCCACCCCCACTTCCAGCAGTTCTTTCTGGAGTTTCCACTGTGGTACTGACAACTGGTAAAAACTAGAGCCTCTTTCAGCTCGGTCCCCCAAACATTGGATGTTCCTCAATTGGTCCCAGCAAGAACTCAAGGGAATGCAAGTCATGGAGCTCCTTTGGGTTGTCATGGGAGAGGAGATATGAGGAGTAGCATGGAAGGAGTGGCAGTGCCTCCAGGAAAGATTCTGAGCATTGCTGCCTAGACTGAGAATAAGAATCTGGCACTGGTCCTGAGAGTATAGCCAATCCCCATTGTTTGCGATTGCCCTACTTGAACAGGCTTTATGAAATAATACAGAGTTAATTTGAGGGGAAAGGGAGGTGTTTATCAGGGGAAGAAGGTGACTTGGCAGTCCTGAATACAGAAGAGCATGTTCACAAGTGTCTGATTTGACATAATTAACCTTACTAACATCAATGGCACTGTCTACCTGTCAAGACAAGCACAGTAAATACACAGTAACAGGCATATCTGGGCCTAAATGAGAAGGAAAAGCTTATTCCTCATTAACTTTTCCTTTGAGGATTTCCATCAACCTCTGTCTTTGTTTGAGCAAGATCATTATTTTCTCCTGAAATTGCTTTATGGGAGGCTTGGTAAGGTGTGGGAGGGGAGTGTCAGCTTGTCACACAGGACCTGGTCACTCCCACATGCTATGTAGCTCTTTCCCTCCCCTCACTTGTGTGATGGGGACAAGAAGCCTCCTCTTCAGGGTGGCTCAGAGGAGCAGTGCCAATGTAGGTAGGTGCCTGCCATACAGGATTCCCTAAAATGGAGTGTGTCTTCCCCATGTCTGATTAAGAACAAATCTTGGGGTAGCTGGCAATGCATGCCCATCTGACATCAACACAGCCTGCTAAGCTCCCCTAACATGTGTACTGGGCTGGCCCCAGGTGAATCTTTTGAGGGGTCCAGTTTGAGCAGTTTGTTGGTTACCTTTGTGGCCTCTATGGATATAACCAGACACTTGGAGAGGAAACTCCATCCACAAATAGGTCAATAATACTCCAGACCCAACTATAGAGGCAGGAAGAAGGTGACAGTGAGGGAGAGAGAGTGGGTGAGGGAGCAAAAGAGGAGTGTGTGGATATGTGGGATGTGTGTGTGTGTACACGAGTGAGGGACAGTTAGATCCCACAGGACCTTTGGGGGCAGGCTGACTGGGCTCGCCTAGCCAGGCAACCTCTGCTACCATTGCAAACAGTCACAGGGCAACCAGTTCTTCTGCAGAGGCCACACCTTCTTGAAGGAGAGAGCTGTTATGACTGGGAGCCCAGCATTATCTCTACCCAGAATGCCCGCAGACACTATCCAGGACTCTACAACCACCTCCATCAGGCACTTGTAGCCTTGGCTATGATCCTACAGTCACTGTGACTCCAGCCACACTGGCCACAGGCTCCTATGAATTCCGAAGTACTCTACCCTTTAAATGGCCCAATGCTTTAGCCTGCCCCCAGTAGAGGAGCAGCAACCCCATGCAGCTTATCCCTGTCCAAGGAGCAGCAGCTCTGCAGTTGCTCACAGCCCATCCCCGTCCAAGGAGCAGCATGCCCCTGCCAGCAAAAAGAGCCACCACTGCTGTGAGCAGCCATGAAGCAGCATCAAGCAGAGGAGCCACAGCCAACTGAGGAGCAGCTGCTGCCATGACTGCCCGAGGAGCAGCCCCTGTACAACTCGACACCTAGATCCTTCAGTGAGAGCAAAAATGGTGAGACAAAGAAACCCCAAAAGGAAAGAAAAGGAGGAATTGCCAGAAAAGGAGCTAAGTGAAATGGAGGCATACAATATGTTAGAAAAAGAATTCAGAATAAGGATCATACAGTTCATAAGGGGAAATAAGGAGTTTCATAGACAAAAAAAAGAGTTATCACCACCAAGCCAGCAAGGCAAGAGGAACTGGTGCAAAAAGAAGAAATAAAGAGGGAAGAAGGAAGTACCTGTCAATAATAACTTTAAATGGGTTAAATGCTCCAATCAAAAGACATCAAGTGGCTGAATGGATAAAAACAAACAAACACATAACCCTTATATATATATACTATGTATAAGAGACCCATCTCAGAACAAAGGATTCACATAGAGTGAAAGTGAAGGGTTAGAAAAATATCTTCAGTGCAAATGGAAATGAAAAAAGAAAAAAAAAGCTGGGGTAGCAGTACTTATATCTGATAAATTAGACTTCAAAGTGAAGGCCATAATAAAAGATAAGGAAGTCCATTTCATAACAAGAGGATATAACTTTGGTACATAAACATACAGACATCCAATGCAGTACATAAAAAATCTCCTGAAAGATATCAGGAGAGAAATCAACAAAAATACAGTCATAGTAAGGGACTTTAATCCCCTACTGACATTACTGGATAAATTCTCTAGACAAAAAATCAGCAAAGAAACAGAAATCCTAAATGACTCACATCAGATTAACTTCATTGAAATCTTCAGAACATTTCACTCCAGGCCATGGAATATATGTTCTTCTCAAGTACATATGGGACATTTTCAAAGATAGGCCACATATTGGGTCACAGGCAAACTTTATCCAAATTCAAGAAGATTGAAATCATATCAAGCACATTGGCATAATATAAGAAATAAATTGCAATAAAAACAACACAAAATCCAAACACTTGGAAGCTGAATAGCATGCTATTAAACAATTATTGGGTCACCAAAGAAATCAAAGAAAAAATTAAAAACATCATGGAAATGAATGAAAATGAAAACACAACAATCCTAAAATCTATGGGACACAGTAAAAGGAGTCCTGATAGGAAATTTTTTAGCTCTACAGACCTATCTCAAAAAACAAGAAAAAATGGTAACAAATCATTTAACTCTACAACATAAAGAATTAGAAAGCAACAAGAAAAACCCAAAATGAGCAGAAGGAAGAAAATAATAAAGATCAGAGCAGAAATAAATGACATAGAGACCAAAAACAAAACAAAAGAAAACAATACAAAAGACCAATGAAACCAAGAGCTGGTTCTTTGAAAGGATTGATGGACTTCTAGCTAGGCTCACCAAGAAGCAAAGCGAGGGGACCAAATAAACAAAATCAAAAATGAAAGAGGCAAAATAACAACAGATTCCACAAAAATACAAAGGATTTTTTAAAAAATGCTATGAACAACTCTATTCCAACAAACTAGACAACGTAGAGGAAATTGACATGTTCCTAGAAAAATACAACTTCCAAAACTCAATCAGGAAGAATCTAAAAACCTCAATAGGCCAATGACTATGGAGGAAATTGAAGCCATCCTCAAAAAGCTTCCTGCAAACAAAAGCCTGGGATCAGATAGCTTCACAGAGGAGTTTTACCAAACATTCAAGGAAGAACTAAAACCTATCCTCCTCAGACTATTCCAAGAAATCCAAGAAGAAGGAACACTTCCAAACACCTTCTATGAAACCAGCATTACCCTAATACCAAAACCAGATAAAGACAACACAATGAAGGAGAATTACAGGCTAATATCCCTCATGAACATAGATGCCAAAATCCTCAACAAAATTCTAGCAAATCGGATCCAGCAGTACATCAGAAAGATCATACCATGACCAAGCAGGATTTAATCGGGGATGTAAGGATGGTCAATATCTGCAAACCAATAAACGTGATACATCACATAAACAAATTGAGAGATAAAAATCACATAGTCATATCAATAGATGCAAAAAAAGCATTTGACAAAATTCAACACCCTTTCTTGATAAAAGCCCTCCACAAAATGGAAATAGAGGGATCATATCTCAACATAATAAAAGCCTTATATGACAAACCTACAGCCAACATCATACTCAATGGGCAAAAACTAAAATGATTTCACCTGAGAACAGGAACTAGATAGGGATGCCCACTTTCACCACTCCTATTCAATCCTAAATACTCCATCAAAAATAAAGTTTTTCATAGTATTTTTTAATAATCCTTTGTATTTTTGTGGGAGTGTATTTAGTTCTGGAAGTGCTAGCCATAGCAATTAGACAAGAAGAAGAAATAAAAGGTATTCAAATTGGAAAAGGAGACATAAACTGTCATTATTTGCAGATGACATGATATTATACATAGAAAACCCTAAATACTACATCAAAAATTATTAGACTTAATAAATGAGTTTCACAATGTAGCAGGATACAAAGTGAAAACCAAGAAATCTATGATATTTTTATATAGCAAAGTGAACTTACTGAAAGAGAGCCTAAAAAATAATCCCATTTACCATTCCACCAAAAAAGTTAAGATACTTTGGAATAGACTTAACTAAGAAGGTAAAAGAACTATAGGTGGAAACTACAGGACACTGAAAAAAAAAAAAGAGATAGAGGAAGACATAAACAGATGGAAGAACATACTGTCTTCATGGATTGGTAGAATCAACATTATTAAAATGTCCATACTACCCAAAGCAATCTATAGATTCAATGCACTCCTTATTAAAACACTAATGGCATATTTCACAGACCTAGAACAAACTCTCCAAAAATTCATATGGAATAAAAAAAGGCCCTGAATAGCCACAGCAATCCTGAGAAAGAAGAACAAAATAGGAGGAATGTCAATACCAGATATCAAGCTGTATTATAAAGCCACTGTTCTGAAAACTGCCTGGTATTGCACAAGAAAAGACATATAGAGCAATGGAATAGAATAGAGAACCCAGATATCGACCCAAACCACTATGCTCAATTAATATTTGACAAAGGAGGCAAGAACATACAATGGAGGCAAGACAATCTCTTTAATAAATGGTGTTGGGAAAATTGGATAGGTACATGCAAAAAAAAAAAAAAAAAAAAAAAAAAAAAAAAAAAAAAAAAAAAAAAAAAAAAAAAAAAAAAAAAAAAAAAAAAAAAAAAAAAAAAAAAAAAAAAAAAAAAAAAAAAAAAAAAAAAAAAAAAAAAAAAAAAAAAAAAAAAAAAAAAAAAAAAAAAAAAAAAAAAAAAAAGAAAGAAAGAAACTATACCACAAACTTACACCATACACAAAAATAAACTCAAAATGATAAAGGACTTAAACATAAGATGGAAAATGGTAAAAATACTGAAGGAATCCACAAGTAGCAAAATCTCAGTCATATGCCAAAGCAATATAACAACAGATCCCACTAAAATATGGAGGATTATTAAAAAATACTATGAACAACTCTATTCCAACAAACTAGACAACTGATACAGCTCCTATGGCAATGGAAACTAAGGAGAAATAAACAAATGGGACTACATCAAAATGAAAAGTTTTTTGCACAGCAAAAGAAACCATCAACAAAAACAAGAAAGCCCACTCCATGGGAGAATATATTTGCCAATGTTATCACCAGTAAAGGTTTAATCTCCAACATTTACAGGGAACTCATACAACTTAACAAAAGGAAGATAAATAACCCAATAAAAAAATAGGCAACAACTCTAAATAGATACTTTTCAAAAGAGGACATAAGGAGGGCCAAGAGACATATGAAAACACCAGAGGCCTGGTGCATGCAATTCATGCATGAGGAAGGGGTCCCTCAGCCCAGTGTGCACCCTCTCCAATCTGGGACCTCTTGGGAGATATCCGACTGCTGGTTAGACCTGATCCCACAGGGATTCCTGTGGGACCAGGCCTACACTGGCAATCAGACATCTCTCTCACAATCTGGGACCTCTGGCTCCTAACCGCTAGCTGGCCTGATTGCCCTTAATCGCCTCTGCATTGGTCCCCCGCCACTGTGGCTTTGTCTAGAAGGATGTCCAGAAGGTGTCCAGTTTAATTAGCATATTACCTTTTATTAGTATAGATGCTCAAAGTCACTAATCATCTGAGAGATGCAAATCAAAATGACAATGAGGTATGATCTCACACCTGTCAGAATGGCTATCATCAATAAATCAACAAATGACAAGTGCTGGTGAGGATGCAGAGAAAAAGGAATCCTCGTGCACTGCTGGTGGGAATGCAGACTGGTGCAACCATTATGGAGAACAGTATGGAGTTTTCTCAAAAAATTAAAAATGGACCTCCCATTTGACCCAGTGATCCCACTTCTAAGAATATATCCCAAGAAATCAGAAACACCAATTAGAAAGGATATATGCACCCCTATGTTCATAGCAGCACAATTTACCATAGCTAAGATTTGTAAACAGCCTAAGTGCCCATCAACAGATGAATGGATTAAAAAATGTTTTTACATCTACACAACGGAATACTACACTGCAGTAAAAAAAGAAGGAGTTCTTACCATTTGCAACAGCATGAATAGACCTGGAAAGCATTATGCTAAATGAAATAAATAAGTCAGAAAAAGATAAATATCACATGAGCTCATTCATTTGTGGAATGTAATGAACAACATAAGTTGATGAACAAAAACAGATCCAGAAACAGAAATGCATCGATCAGACCATCAGAGGGAAAGTATGGGAGGGTGGGGGTAAGGGAGAAAGATCAACCAAAGGACTTGTATGAATGCATATAAGCCTAATCAATGGACACAGACGACAGGCTGGTGAAGGCATGAATGGAGGGTGGGTGGGGGGAAAATGGAAGGATAAGGACACATATATAATATCTTAATCAATAAAAAAAAGAACAAATCTTAATTTTCTCCTATCCAATTAATGCCTGTCCTCTAATGTTTTTCTTGACAGAACTGCAGTCCCTGAGTCTGGGAGAGCTGTTGGAGCCATGTTTGCTTTGCAGGACAGATCCCCTGGTAGAGATGAGATAAGGGTGGGGATTGGCAGTGAATAACCAGCAGGTGCCCACTCCAAGGAATGACTAGCTCAGCTCTGCAACTCAATGTTCTTTTCACCTCCTCCACCCTTCATGTAGTGGATTCCTTTCTACCATAGACAGGTTGGTCCACAGGCTGGGCTGGGCTGGTGATTCCTAAAGGCACAAATCCATAAGCTGTTCTAAAACCTTGTGTGGTCCTTGGAGCAGTAGAAGCAGCAGCGACTTCTGGTGTTTGAGAGAAATGCAGGATCTCAGAATCTTCATTTTAACTAGATCCCTGGTTCTTTTTCTACACATTAAAGTCTGAGGAGCACAGCTCCTAACACTTTCCCTTACTAGAAATGGAATAAAATAAATTCAATTGATCTGTACCCTTCTGATGGGGTGGCTGGAATGCAGAGCCTAGACTGAAAGAGTTTGTTTGATAAGCCACTTGTGTATTAGGATCAAAGCTCTGAACCATCCCATCTCCCCTCACGCTCACCATACTGCTAGATAACAGAACACAGTGCCTAAATTATTGTCTAATAGGATGGCCTGGTTAATTTCAGGGCTTTTGTTTTGTGAAGTGATGTATGCAAGTTGGAATTCTACTACCATAAGGATTCTCCCTGGTCCTCCCCCCTCATAAGGACCCCTCCTTAATAAAAATGCAGTAAATCTTTAAGAGGCCCAGGTGTAGGGGCTAACTTATTCTTTACCAAGGTATCATCAGTGATCTCTTGCATTCTGGCCAAATCCTGCTTCTCAGACCTCAGAGAACCCAGTTCATTCCATGACATTTACTGTATGCCTACTGGCACTTGGCAGGATATAAAGATGAATAACTCCATCATACTCTCTCATAACTTAAACTATAGTGGGTATGGATTTTTGGTTCTGTGCCAGGTCATTCTGTGTTGTTCCAGAGACCCTCTCTGCTTCATTATCTATCTCCCCTCTTCAGGAAAGATAGGGAGGCAGCACATCCAGGTTTTGGGCTGTGTACCCAGATGTCTGTAGGCCCTCTCTAGGTCTTGGTCTAGCCTGGACCCACCCAGCCCAGGACTCTGTGGGGAGCAGGGAGCTTTGGGTATATCACATGGGACTCTCACCATTTTCTTCCTCTTGTGGTACTTCATGTGCTAAAAAGGAACAGGAAAAATTAATAGAATGTGGTGTGGTGAATTAGTCCAGATCTTGAAGGAATCAATTTAAAATCCCATCCTAAATGGCTGTGAAGACCAAGATGGAGATCACATATTTTAGGACAAAAAGCTTCCATAATCTTTAGCAATCTGAGGCCTATAGCTTATGCTCAATACATATTGATTCCTTTCCCTTTGTTTATATTTTAATTTACCCACTATAATTTAAGTTATGAGAGGGTATGATGGAGTTATTCATCTTTATATCCTGCCAAGTGCCAGTAGGCATTCAGTAAATGTCATAGAATGAACTGAATATGAATACCCCATTATGCTGCCTCCTAACCCACTGGAAAATATTGTTTCCTCCCCTTTCAAATTTCAATTTTAATTTAAATTTCAAAACACTTTAACCTTTGGCTCTGTTTCTTACATGACCCTTGAGCCTTGACACCAAGCCCTAGACATAATGCTTTGGTCACTGGCTTTATTAGCTAGTGACCAAGTCCTAGTCTAAAAAGATCAAAAGCAGACTCGCTTTGGCTGGGGGCCTGATAATTCTGTGCTTCTTACCTTCATGTGGATGGATTTGTAACTTCTGCAAATTAAATTATAAGATTAAAATGATACCTTCTGAATCCAACGTTGAGGTGTGTAGTATTGTTGGGACTTCTTGCTCTGTTCTTTGTTTTGATGTTGAAGGTTCTGTTAAAAGACAGAAGAGGGTGGCTGGAATGGTGTGGTTCATGGTTGAGCATTGACCCATGAATCAGGAGGTCACAGTTTGATTCCAAGTCAGGGCATTTGTCCGGGTTGCAAGTCTGATCCCTAGTAGAGAATGTGCAAGCTAATCAATGATTCTCTCATTAGTGATGTTTCTATTGTTCTTTCTCTGTCCCTTCCTCTAGCATAAATCAATAAAAACACATTAAAAAAAAAAAGACAGAAGAGGATGGTCATTAATGATTTTAACCTCACACTTTCCAGTGGGCTCATATTGGATATTTAGGGTCTGAGGTTCTTTCTTGACCCAAAGCTGATCAAGAGAAGAGAGAATGGGTTGGAGGAGACTGATGGTATATACTGGATGTTCCCTCTTCCCTCCTCCACTTTTCTAGGATTGCAATGAACCAATGGTTAGGAAAGGTAGCCCCTCTGTGGCCTTCACCTCTGGTCACTAGGGGCTCATTTAGGGTTCCAGGATAAATAGCATGATGGGTTGAGCCATACACCTTGTAGCTTTAGAACAATAGAGCCAAATGGCTCCAAGACCATGTAGGTAAATAATGGGGTGTGGCTGATACTAAAGGAAGTGGTGTTTCTTGTCTTCTTGTTCCCCAAAGGTGCATAATGGGGGTTGACTGGGAAACACAGGAGGTTGCTGTAGTTTTCTGAGAACTTTTTAAAGTTCTTGGTGATGCTGACTATATTTTCTGCAATTTTGTAATTCTTAATCTTTTTGCTTCCCCATCCTCATCTCCTCCTCTTCCTACTGCTAAGCATATATGTGCACACATGTGCATGCACACACTGTAGGTTCCATGCTTCATAGTGGAGAGGAGCAGGCCCATGAAGGAAAAGGAAAGGCAAACTGCACCATCTGCTTGCAGGAGTGTCAGGCTTTGACCTGGTCTGTGGTGCTTGGACGTCTCTGCACATGTGCAAGTCATTTTCTGAGATGGAGACCTCTAAAGACCAAGAACTCCCCAATTCATTCTGTTGTGACAAGGCTCTCATTGTTAGGAATATTTTTTTAAATTAAATCTTTATTATTCAGATTATTACATATGTTTCTCTTTATTCCCCTCCATAGCTCTCCTCTACCTGGCTCCCAACTCTCCCTCTACCCTTACCTCCCTCCCGTTGACCTCATCCATAGGTGTATGATTTTTGTCCAGTCTCTCCTTGCACACTCTTCACCCCATTTTTTCCTGAGAATTATCAGTCCATTCCCTTTCTGTGTTCCTGATTCTATTATATTCACCAGTTTATCCTGTTGATCAAATTTTTTAATTCACTTAATTTTTAGATTCACTTGTTGATAGAAATGTATTTATTGTTCATAATTTTTAATCTTTTTACCTTTTTCTTCTTCCTCTTCTAAGAGTATCTTTCAGCATTTCATATAATACTGGTTTGGAATTGATGAACTCCTTTAGCTTTTTCTTACCTGTGAAGCTCTTTATCTGCCCTTCAATTCTGAATGATAGCTTTGCTGGATAGAGTTTTCTTGGTTGTAGGTTCTTGCTATTCATCACGTTGAATATTTCTTGCCATTCCCATCTGGCCTGCATGGTTTCTGTTGAGAAATCAGCTGACAGTCATATGGGTGCTCCCTTGTAGGTAATTAACTGTTTTCCTCTTGCTGCTTTTAATATTCTCTCTTTGTCTTTTGCTCTTGGTATTTTAATTATGATGTGTCTTGGTGTAGTCCTCTTTGGATTCCTTTTATATGGGGTTCTGTGTGCTTCTTGGACTTGTAAGTCTATTTCTTTTACCAGATGTGGGAAGTTTTCAGTCATTATTTCTTTAAGTAGGTTTTCAGTAACTTGCTCTCTTCTTCTGGCACCCCCACAATTCTGACGTTGGTATGCTTGAAACTGTCCCAGAGGTTCCTTACATTATCTTCACATTTTTGGATTCTTTTTTCTTCTTGCTTTTCCAGTTGAGTGTTTTCTGTTTCTTTCTATTTCAAATTTTTGACTTGATTCTTGCCTTCCTCTAGTCTGCTGTTAGGTCTCTGTATAATATATTTTATTTTAGTCAGTGTATGTTTAATTTCTAGTTGGTCCTTTCCCATCTCTAGTTGGACCTTTTCCATCTCTAGTTGGTTCTTTTTCATCTCCTTTTGGGTCTCACTAACTTTATCCATCTTTTCTAGGATATTCTTGAAAAACCTTATAAGTGTGGTTTTGAACTCTATATCCAGTCATTTGTTTTCCTCCATTTCTTTTGTTTGTGATCTCTTTCCTTGTCTCAGCATTTTTACTATGCCGGGAGAACTTCTGTGTTAGATTCAGCCTTATAATACCAGAATTGCAAAACCGCAGAAGCCTCTCTGTTGAGCTTGGGATGGGTGGAGTCTCAGGGCTTAATGGACCACCTTGCCTTCCAGTCAGCCCTGCCCTCCACAGCCCCCGACTCTCACATGACTGGGTAATGGCTGGAAAGGTCCCTGTGTGCGCGCACTCACTCTTGCAGTGCCACTAGACTGCTGCCTTTCCGGCTCCCCTGTGCTCTGGGACCATATGAATCTGGGTCCTAGGACTTTGCCCGAATCTGGGGTTTAGTGGAGTTAGAAGTGGCGCAGTTGGGATGCTTTGTGTCCCACCCTCTTGTGAAAGCCAGCGGCACAATCAGGAGTCGGTCTTCTGTGCGCGGTGCTGTGCACACCGTCCTACTTCAGCCCTCCTGTGACTCCCCAAAATTTCTGTGCACTTCTCCCTTTTTACAGTCCAAACTCCCCCTGTATGAGTTTCGGCTGGACCTGGAGTTTAGTGTTGTAGAATAAGGGGTTCAATGGAGTTGAGAGTCTCTGTCTCCCTCCCGCCAGAGTAAGCCAGCCAGGTACTTTGGCACTCGCTCTCTCCACATGCAGGTCTCTGTACCTCAGCTTTTTGCAGCTCCTCTGGCTCTCTGTTAGCCCCTCTCTTTCCTTATAGTTGCAGAATTTCCACTCAGTCAGCTTTCCTGTGGTTCTGGATGATGTCCGTTCTGTGTTTTAGTTATAGTTTTGAAATTGTTGTGCGAGGCAGCAGTGTAGGTGTTTATCTATACCGCCATCTTGCTGGTTTCTCAGGAAGAATTTTTTAATGTATTTCCCAAAGCCAGTCCTATGCTAGGCCTTCAATGCAGATGGAGAAGTCAGATCTTGGTTTTATATGGTTGATCATCAGGTATTTGTAAGGCAGTTAGGCTGTCTCAGAGATGTGTATCTTCTTAGTTTCAATAGTTCTTTGTATGGTATGGTCCTGGTCTCCCTAACACTCCCCTCCCCTCCAAGTCCCATTGGTCTGCTTCTAAACCTCATACAATGTGATAGCTCTTGGAGAGAACAACTGTACAGGTTAGAGTAGGACTACTCCCTCTTTATAAAATCTTTTAATTATATTTGGCTATATTAACTTTTCTGACACTCACATCAGTCATGTCATTGACCTAATGCACTTACAATTGACTAACATCTGCAACAAACAGAACTTCCCTACCTTGCATTTCATCCCATTGTTTTTGTGGACCTAACAGCAGTATCTATAATAAATTACCATTATCTTTTATCTAACTAGTTCTGGTCCAATGTTTCTATTGGTCAAGATCTTTTAGAATCTAATTACATTATTCCCATCACTCAGCAGCTTCAGATTATCTACAAACAAAATTTTTTCTCCTATATCTCTACCCAAATATTTGATACAATGTGTGTGGCTCCCTGCTGGAAACTAGGTTGATTCTGATCTTTAAATAGTGTCTCCACTTGTTATTCAACATTTACCACTGCATCATCTTACATTTCTCTATCTTGTCTACAGGAACACATAAAAGCTTTGAAAATGAAACACATTGCATAATTTGGGTCCATTGGATTATCACCACTTCATGAGCTACTGTCAAAAAGTGACCTAAGCCCTAACCAGTTTGGCTTAGTGGATATAGCATCAGTCTGTGGACCAAAGGGTCCAGGTTTGATTCTGATTAAGGGCACATACCTCATTTGCAGGCTTGTCCTTGACCCAGGCCCTGGTAGGAGCATGCAGGAGGCAACCAATCCATGTGTTTATTTCACATTAATATTTTCCTGTGCTTCTTCCTCTCTCTTTCATTCTCTATAAAAATCAATGGAAATCTACAACTATGGCACCCAGCAAAAAGCTGTGAACCCGAGAATACCAGTCCCCAAGTGGAATGAGAATGCGGATTCGGAGGAGCTGTGTGCCTCCTCACAGAAAGGTCAGAATTTGCCTAGGATAAGGAGAAATACATAATCAGACACCTGGAGAGGAGAGATCATGGGGAGATAAAGAAACAGCCCACATGTGAAAGAAAAGCAGGTATCATCAGAAAAGGAAGTAAATGAAATGGAGGCAAGCAACCTGCCAGAGAAAAAATTTGGAGAAATGGTCAAAAGGTGGCTGAAAAGAATGGAAGACAAATTCAAAATATGTGTAAGAACCAAGAGTAAATGAAGAAGAATCAAGAAAAAATAAAAAATGACATTGCTGCTGTAAAGAATTCAATAGAAAATATCAAGAGTAGGCTAGAAGAAGTAGAGGACTGCATTAGTGAGCTAGAAGACAAGGTAGGAAAAAATACACAAGTAGAGCAGCTTCTAGAAACAAAAATTAAAGAGTAGGAGGAGAGCCTAAGGGAACTTTGGGAACACAACAACATAAATCAACATCCGCAAAACAGGGATACCAGGAGAGGAAACTGAGCAAGGAATAGAAAACCTGTTTGTAGAAATAATGATAGGAAATTTCCCTGATATAGGGAATAAAAAACTTACACTAATCCAAGAAGCTCACAGAGTCCTGAAGAAATGAACGTTAAAAGACCAATGCCAAGGCACATTATAATCAAATTGGCAAACACCAACGACAAAGTAAGAATCTTAAAAGTAGCCAGAGAGAGACAGAAAGTTACCTACAAAGGATCCCCCATTGGACTAGAGACTGATTTCTCAACAGAAACTCATCAGGCCAGAAGGGAATGGAATGAAATATATGAAGTTCATGCAAAGGAAGGGTCTGAATCCAAGAATACTATACCTAGCAAGGCTATCAATCAAAATTGAAGGTGGAATCTGGAGCTTTACAGATGAAAAAGGACTAAGGGAATTTATTACCACCAAACCAGCAATGCAAGAAACGCTAAAGGGTCTGTTGTAAAAAGAAGAAATAAGAAGCAAAAAAGGAACACAGGGGTAAAGAATAAAAATGATGACTAATGAAAAAAAAAAAAGAAAAAAAAAAGCTTGGGGGAGGAGCCAAGATGGCGGCATAGGTAAACCACCTACACTGCTGCCTCGCACAACAATTTCAAAACTGCAACTAAAAGACAGAACGGACATCATCCAGCACCACAGGAAAGCTGGCTGAGTGGAAGTTCTACAGCTAGAAGGAAAGAGAGGGGCTCACAGAGACCCAGAGGAGCTGCAAAAAAGCTGAGGTACGGAGACGCGCACGCTGAGAGAGCGGGTGCCCGAGTACCTGGCTGGCTTTCTCTGACGGGAGGGAAACGGAGACCCCCAACAGCATTGAACCCCTTATCCTACTACACTAAACCCCAGATCCAGCTGAAACTCATACGGGGGGAGTTTGGACTGTGAAAAGGGAGAAGTGCACAGAAACTTAGGGGAGTCACAAAAGATACGAGGGCGTGCATGCACACACACAGGGCGCCGGCGCCACACTGAGGACAGATTGCTGATTGTGCTGCTGGCTTTTGCGACTGGGCGGGAGACAGACCCTCCCAACTGTGCCACTTCTGAGTCCACTGGGCCCCTGTTTCAGGCGAAACCCTGGAGACCTAGACTCATGTGGTCCTGGTGCGCAGGGGAGCAGGGGAGCTGGAAAGGCAGCGGTCTAGAGGCACTGCGGGTGCATGTGCACAAGGACCGCTCCAGCGATTACCCAGTCACGTGAGACTCCGGGGCTGTGGAGGGCGGGGCTGACTGGAAGGCAAGGCGGTCCCTTAAGCCCTGAGACTCCACCCATCCCAAGCTCAACAGAGGCTTCTGTGGTCTTGCAAGTAAAAAAGTTTCCTCGACATAGTGAAAATGCCAAGACAAGGGAAGGGATCAAAAACAAAAGAAATGGAGGGAAAAAAAAAGACTGGATATAGAGTTCAAAACCATGCTTATAAGGTTTCTCAAGAATATGCTAGAAAAGATGGATAAATTTAGCAAAAGCCTACTTGAGATACAAAAGAGCCAACTAGAGATGCTAGAGATGATGTATAAAATTAGCAAGCCCCAAGAGGAGATGAAAAACGACCAACTAGAGACACTAACTGAAATAAAAAATATACAGAGTCCTAACAGCAGACTAGAGAAAGGCAAGAATCAAGTCAAAAATTTGAAATGTAAAGAAACAGAAAACACTCAACTGGAAAAGCAAGACGAGAAAAGAATCCAAAAATGTGAATATAATGTAAGAAGACTCTGGGACAGCTTCAAGCGTACCAACATCAGAATTGTGGGGGTGCCAGAGGAAGAGAGAGAGCAAGATACTGAAAATCTATTTAAAGTAATAATGACTGAAAACTTCCCACATCTGGTAAAAGAAATGGACTTACAAGTCCAGGAAGCACACAGAAGCCCACATAAAAGGAATCCAAAGAAGAACACACCAAGACACATCATAATTAAAATACCAAGAGCAAAAGACAAAGAGAGAATATTAAAAGCAGCAAGAGAAAAACAGTTTATTACCTACAAGGGAGCACCCATACGACTCTCAGCTGATTTCTCAACAGAAACCATGCAGGCCAGATGGGAATGGCAAGAAATATTCAACGTGATGAATAGCAAGAACCTACAACCAAGAATAATCTATCCAGCAAGGCTAACATTCAGAATTGAAGGGCAGATAAAGAGCTTCACAGAGAAGAAAAAGCTAAAGGAGTTCATCAACTCCAAACCAGTGTTATATGAAATGCTGAAGGGTACTCTTCTAGAAGAGGAATAAGAAAGAGGTAAAAGCCAAATAATTATGAACAAATACATATCTATCAACAAGTGAATCTAAAAATTAAGTGAATTAAAAATTTGATCAACAGAATAAACTGGTGAATATAATAGAATCAGGAGCACAGAAAGGGAGTGGATTGTTAATTCTCAGGGGGAAAGGGGTGAAGGGTGTACAGGGAGAGTGGAAAAAAATCATACACCTATGGATGAGATCAATGGGAGGTGACAAAGGGCAGAGGGAGGGGTGGGAGCTGGGTGGAGGGGTGCTATGGAGGGGAAAAAAGAAAAACAAATGTAATAATCTGAATAATAAAGATTTAATTAAAAAAAATAAAAATGACGACTAACAAGAACCTATCAATAATAACTTAATTTTTTTCTTTATTTTTTATTATTTTTTTATACAAATATCCCTATTGTCCCCCCTCCCTCCCAGGCATACCCAAAACCCCCAATGTCTATGTTCATTGGTTATGCTTATATGCATGCATAAAAGTCCTTTGGTTGATCTCTTATCTACCTCACCTAACTTTAATATTCCTGCTGTAATTTCACAGTCTGTTTGAAGCTTTACTGCCTCTATATCTATCCTTTTGTTCATCAGTTTATAATGTTCTTTATTATCCACAAATGAGTGAGATCATGTGGTATTTCTCCTTCATTGACTGGCTTTGTTCACTAAGCATAAGGCTTTCCAGTTCCAACCAGGTTGCTGCAAATGGTAAGAATTCCTTCTTTTTAAAGGCAGCATAGAATTCCTTCACAGTTTTCTCATCCACTCATCTGCTGACGGGCACCTAGGCTGTTTCCAAATTGTAGCTATTGTAAGTTGTACTGCTATGAACATAGGGGTGCATAAATCCTTTCTGATTGGTGTTTGTGATTTCTTAGGATAAATTCCTAAGAGTGGGATTACAGGGTCAAATGGGAGATCCATTTTTAGTTTTTTGAGGAAACTCCATACTGTTCTCCACAGTGGCTGCACCAGTCTGCATTCCCACCAACAGTGCACAAGGGTTCCTTTATCTCCGCATCCTCGCCAACACTTGTCATTTGTTGATTTGTTGATGATTGCCATTCTGACAGGTGTAAGATGGTATCGCATTGTCGTTTTGATTTGCATCTCTCAGATGATTAGTGACTTTGAACGTGTTTTCATGTGTCTCTTGGTCTTCCTTCTGTTGTCTTTCGAAAAGCTTCTATTTAGGTCCGTTGCCCATTTTTTATTGCCTCATTTATCTTCCTTTTATTAAGTTGTATAAGTTGGCTGTAGATTTTGGAGATTAAACCTTTCTCAGTGATAACATTTGCAAATATGTTCTCCCATACAGTGATCTTTCTTGTTGTTTTGTTGATGGTTTCTTTTGCTGTGCAAAAGCTTTTTATTTTGATGTAGTCCCATTTGTTTATTTCTTTCTTTAGCTTCCATTGCCTTTGGAGCAGTATCAGTGAAAAAGTTCTTTCAGCATATATCTGAGATTGTGCTGCCTGCGGATTCCTCTAGTATTTTTATGGTTTTCCTTTTGATGTTTAAGTCCTGTATCCATTTTGAGTTTATTTTTGTATTTGGTGTAAGTTGGTGGTCCAGTTTCATTTTTTTGCATGTATCTGTCCAATTTTCCCAACACCATTTATTGAAGAGGCTATCTTGGCTCCATTGAATATTCATGCCTCATTTGTCAAATATTAGTTGAGCATAGTGGTTTGGGTGGATATCTGGGTTCTCTATTCTATTCCATTGGTCTATATGTCTGTTCTTGTGCCAGTACCAGGCTGTTTGAGAACATTTGCTTTGTAGTATAGCTTGAAATCTGGTATTGAGATCCCACCTACTTTATTCTTCTTTCTCAGAATTGCTATAGTTATTTGTGGTCTTTTTTCATTCCAGATGAATCTATGAAGAATTTTTTCTAGGTCTGTGAAATATGTCGTTGGTATTTTAATGGGTAGTGCATTGAATCTATAGATTGCTTTGGGTAGTATGGACATTTTTTAATTTAAATATATTTTATTGATTTTTTACAGAGAGGAAGGGAGAGAGATAGAAAGTCAGAAACATCGATGAGAGAGAGACATCGATCAGCCACCTTGTGCACGCCCCACAGTGGAGATGTTCTCGCAACCATGGTACATGCCCCCGACCAGAATCAAACCTGGTACCTTTCAGTCTGCAGGCTGACGCTCTATCCATTGAGCCAAACTGGTCTCGGCAAGTATGGACATTTTAATGATGTTGATTCTCCCAATCCATGAGCATGGTATGCTCTTCCATCTGCTAACATCTTCCTCTATCTCTTTTTTCAGGGTCCTGTAGTTTTCTGCATATAGGTCTTTTACCTCTTTAGTTAGGTTTATTCCTAGGTATCTTAATTTTTTTGGTGCAATGGTAAGTGGGATTGCTTTTTTAGTTTCTCTTTTAGTAATTTCACTATTAGTGTATAGAAATGCCACAGACTTCTTAGCATTAATTTTGTATCCTGCTACATTGCCGAATTCATTAATTAAGTCAATTAATTTTGGAATGGAGTCCTTTGGGTTTTTTATGTACAATATCATGTCATGTGCAAATAAGGACAGCTTTACTTCTTCTTTTCCAATTTGGATGCCTTTTATTTCTTCTTCTTGTCTAATTGCAATGGCTAATACTTCCAGTACTATGTCGAACAGGAGAGGTGAGAGTTGGCATCCCTGTCTTGTTCCTGTTCTTTGGGGAAATGGTTTTAGTTTTTGCCCATTGAGTATGATGTTAGCTGTAGGTTTATCATATATGGCTTTTATGATGTTGAGGTATGATCCTTCTATTCCCACGTTGCTTAGAGTTTTTTTCAAGAAAGGTGTTGGATTTTGTCAAAATGCTTTTTCTGCATCAATTGATATGACTATGTGATTTTTATCTCTCAATTTGTTTATGTGATGTATCACATTTATTGATTTGCGGATATTGTACCATCTTTGCATTTCTGGGATGAATCCTACTTGGTCATGGTGTATGATCTTTCTGATGTACTGCTGGATCATATTTGCTAGAATTTTGTTGAGGATTTTGGCATCTATGTTCATGAGATATATTGGCTTATAATTCTCTTTCATTGTGTTGTCTTTATCTGGTTTTGGTATTAGGGTGATGCTGGCTTCATAGAAGGTGGATGGTCTTGAAGAATATTATGTTAGGTGAAATAAGCCAGGCAATGAAAGAAAAATACCACATGATCTCACTCACTTATGGATAATAAAGAATATTATAACCTGATGAACAAAAAGATAGATACAGTGGCAGTAACGTATCGAATAGACAGTTAAATTACAGTGGGAAGGCTAAGGAGTGTTGCGGAGAGGGTGGAAAGACATCAATCGAAGGACCTGCATGCATGCATATAAGCACAACCAATGGACACAGATACTGGGCACAGGGTGGTGAGGGCATGTGACATGGGGTAGGGGAGGCTGGGACAAGGTTAATGGGGCAAAAAAGGAGATACATGTATTACTGCATGTAATACTTTATTTATTTATTTATTTATTTATTTATTTATTTATATCTTTATTGTTCAGCCTATTACAGTTGTTTCTTTTTTTTCTCCCCATATCTCTCCTCTGCTTGGTTCCCATCCCACCCTATCCATTCCCTTACCCCCCGCCCTACACTGTCCTCATCAATAGGTGTATGATTTTTGTCCACAAAAATTCATCCCGCAACCCCCCACACTTTGAAAATTGTCAATTCACTCCCTTTCTAAGTCCTTGATTCTGTTATATTCACCAGATTATTCTGTTCATCAGATTTTTTATTCACTTGAATTTTAGGTTCACTTGTTGATAGATATATATTTGTTGTTCCTAATTTTTTAAAAGTATATTTTATTGATTTTTTTGCAGAGAGAAAGGGATAGAGATAGAGAGTTAGAAACATCAATGAGAGAGAAACACTGATCAGCTGCCTCCTGCACACCCTCTACTGGGGATGTGCCTGCTACCAAGGTATGTGCCCTTGACCGGAATCGAACCTGAGACCTTTCAGTCCACAGGCTGACCCTCTATCCACTGAGCCAAACAGGTTTCGGCCATAATTTTTATCTTTACCTTTTTCTTCCTCTTCTTAAAGAATACCTTTAAGCATTTCATATAGTACTGGTTTGTTGGTGATGAACTCTTTTAGCTTTTTCTTATCTGTGAAGGTCTTTATCTAACCTTCAGTTCTAAAGGATAGCTTTGCTGGGTAGACTAATCTTGGTTGTAGGTTCTTGCTATTCATCACTTTGAATATTTCTTGCCACTCCCTTCTGGCCTGCATAGTTTCTGTTGAGAAATCAACTGATACTCTTATGGGTACTTGCTTGTAAGTAATTAACTGTTTTTCTCTTGCTGCTTTTAATATTCTTTTTTCACCAGGTGTGGGAAACTTTCTTTCCTTTCTTTCTCTCTCTTTCTTTCTTTCTTTCTTTTTTTCTTTCTTTCTTTCTTTCTTTCTTTCTTTCTTTCTTTCTTTCTTTCTTTCTTTCTTTCTTTCTTTCTTTCTTTCTTCCTCTCTCTGTCTCTCTCTGTCTCCCTTTCTTTCTTTCTGTCTCCCTTTCTTTCTTTCGGTCTTTCTTTCTTTCTTTCTTTCTTTCTTTCTTTCTTTCTTTCTTTCTTTCTTTCTTTCTTTCTTTCTTTTTGTTCAGTCTCTCCCTGCACCCCCCTCAGCTCTTTCCCCCTGAGAATTATCAGTTCACTCCCTTTCTATGACCCTAATTCTATTATATTCACCAGTTTATTCTGATCATCAGATTTTCAATTCACTTGATTTTTAGATTCACTTTTGATAGATATGTAATTGTTGTTCATAATTTTTACCTTTACCATTTTCTTCTTCCTCTTCTTAAAGAATACCTTTCAGCATTTCATATAATATTGGTTTGGTGTTGTTGAACTCCTTTAGTTTTTTCTTATCTGTGAAGATCTTTATCTGCCCATCAATTCTGAATGATAGCTTTGCTGGGTAGAGTAATCTGCTTTTAATATTCTCTCATTGTCTTTTACTCTTGACATTTTAATTATGATGTGTCTTGGTGTGGTCCTCTTTGAATTTCTTTTATTTGGGGCTCTGTGTGTTTCCTGGACTTGTAAGTCTATTTCTTTCACCAGCTGGGGGAAGTTTTCTATCATTATTTCTTCAAATAGGTTTTCAGTATCTTGCTCTCTCTCTCTTCTTCTGGCACTCCAATTCAGATGTTGTACACTTCAAGTTGTCCCAGAGGCTCCTTTCACTATCTTCATATTTTTGGATTCTTTTTTCTTTTTGCTTTTCTGGTTGGTTGTTTTTTTGCTTTTTTGTATTTCAAAACTTTGACTTGATTCTTGAGATCCTCTAGTCTGCTGTTGAATCTCTGTATAATATTTTTTACTTCATTCAGTGTGTGTTTAATTTCTAGTTGGTCCGTTTTCTTTTTTCCCCATATTTTTTATTAATGTATTACATGTGTACATATCTTCCCATTGCCCCTTCCCGTTTTTATGCATGCCCTAACCCCCCAGTGTCTTTTGTCTTGTGTCCATTAGTTATACTGATATGCATGAATACAAGTCCTTCGGTTGATCTCTTATCTACCCCATCTCTCTCTACCCTTCCCACTGTAATTTGACACTCTGTTTGATGCTTTTACTGCCTCAGTGGCCTTTCTTGTTGTTTTGTTGATTTTTTTTTTTTTTTTTTTTTTTTTTTTTTTTTTTTTTTTTTTTTTTTTTTTTTTTTTTTCTTTTTTTTTTTTTTTTTTATTTTTTTTTTTTTTT
>PVJN01002587.1:0-90602 GCA_004026805.1 Lasiurus borealis | reverse complement strand
CCAACATCATTTATTAATGAGATTGTCTTGACTCCATTGTATGCTCATGCCTCCTTTGTCAAATATTAATTGAGCATAGTGGTTTGGGTCAATATCTGGATTCTCTATTCTATTCCATTGGTCTATGTGTCTGTTCTTGTGCCAGTACCAGGCTCTTTTGAGAACAGTGACTTTGTAATACAGCTTGAAATCTGGTATTGAAATCCGACCTAATTTATTCTTCTTTCTCAGGATTGCTGTGGCTATTCAGAGCCTTTTTTTGTTCCAGATGAATCTTTGGAGAGCTCTTCCTATGTCTGTGAAATATTCCATTGGTATTTTAATGGGGAGTGCATTGAATCTATAGATTGCTTTGGGTAGTATGGACATTTTAATGATGTTGATTTTCCTAATCCATGAGCATGGTATGCTCTTCCATCTGTTTATGTCTACCTCTATCTCTTTTTTTCAGTGTCCTGTAGTTTTCTGCGTATAGATCTTTTACCTCCTTAATTAAGTTTATTCCTAGGTATCATAATTTTTTTGATGCTAAGGTAAATGAGATTGCTTTTTAAATTTCTCTTTCTATAAGTTCACTATTAGTGTATAGAAATGCCATACATTTCTTGGCATTAATTTTGTATCCTGTTGCATTGCCAAATTCATTTATTAAGTCCATTAGTTTTTTGATGGAGTCTTTTGGGTTTTTATGTACAATGTTATGTCATCTGCAAATAAGGACAGCTTTACTTCTTCTTTTCCAATTTGGATGCCTTTTATTCTTCTTGTCTAATTGCAGATTTCCCCTGGTCCTCCAGCTCCCAGTGTGCGCATCTCTCTGTCCTCTGGGACCAGATACCTCACTTTATCCCAGGCGAAATCTGACCTTTCCATGTGACATGTAGAGGTCCTTTGAATCCAAGTGTTTGTGCCATTTAGGGACCAGTGTTCTGGGACTCGCTGCTGTTTGGTGGGTGCTGCAGCTGTAGATTTTCAGACTTCTGTAAACATCCAATTTCCCCTTCAAGATGGTGCAGTTTCCACGTCTGAGTTGGCGGCTCAGGGAAGAAACTTGGCAGCAGTGAGGGCTGCCCAGTCAGCGGAGCCCGTCCAGCAGTCCCCCACCTTCTCCCGGACTATAACTGTCTCTTAACTTGCCAACAAACACTCCCAGTGCAACCCTCAGCTGTTCTCTCTGTCTTCTCAGGGACAAGGCTCTGGACACATCTGTCTATTCTGCCACCATTTTTTTAAAAAGTTGGTCTCTTTTCATATCCTTGAGGGTCTCACTAAATTTATCAATGGTTTCCAGAAAACTCTTGAAAAACCTTATAACCATAGTTTTGAACTCTATATACAGTTGTTTGCTTTCCTCCATTTCTTTCATTTGTGATCTGTTTTTTTTTTTGTCTCTGTATTTTCACTGCTTCCCTGAGTTGATAGAGTGGCTTTTTGTGCAAGGTGTCCTAGAGGGCCCAGTGGCTCAGCCTCCCCAGTTATTTGAGGTGGGCACTTTTGGTGTACACCTTTATGGACTGTGTGCACAGTCTTGTTATAGTTAAATTTTGATTGTTGTTGGTATCATTGGAAGGAATTGACCTCCACGCCAATTGGCTGTGAGAATCAGCTGTGTCTATGATGTGAGAACTTCTGTGCTGGAGACACCCTTATGAGGCATACTTGCTTCAGTTGGGCTTTGGTGCTCACTGAGTCTGCCCCTGAGTCTGTCTCTTATGGATCTGAGGAGTTGTAATCTGGGTGGTCCTACTCTGACCCCTGGGTACACTGCTCCTGGATTTCCAAGAAGGTGCTACTTTAGCTCTGCCTGAGGTGATCCAGTAGGAACTACAGAGAGATTTGAAGACTCCTCTTCTTTGTTTGTGTTTTGGAGGTACCTAGATGAGGCCCAGCTGTGAAGCAATGCCTTGGGCCTTCTTTTGGATGTTCTGGGTTTCTCTAATTCAGCTGCAATTTGATAGGTAAGTTTAGATTTCAAAGGACCAGGCTATTCATATGCAAAAGACTCTGCACACAGCTTTGTTGGGGCAGCATCTCAGGGCAGAACAAACTGAAATGGCTTCCTGTCAGCCCTGCCCTAAGAGGCCCCGGGTCTCAGTGTCCCATTGTAATCGCTGCAAGCACTCTGAGGAAAGCCGCCATTGAGTATTGCCCGCTTCCAGATAGTCCAATTTCTCCCTGTATGAGTCTGGGTTCCCAGAGTCTTGCCCAGAACTGGAGTTCAGAGCAGTCAGGAGCTTGTGTCTCCCTCTGGATTGAAAAAGCCATCTGTGTACTCAGTTGCCAACCCTATCCACATGCGTGCATCTCTGTATCTCTGCCTTCTGCAGCTTCTGTGAATCTCAGTGTGCTTTTCTCTTTCCTTTTAGTTGTAGAATTTTCACTCAGCTAGTCTTCCTGTAGTTCTGGATGATATCCATTTTGACTTTTAATTTTGAGTTGATGTTCGAGGTGGCATGTTCAGGTGTTTACGTATGCCGCCATCTTGGTTTCTCCTATATGTAATACTTTAAATAATAATAAAAAAAACAATGGAAAAATATCCTGGAGAACTTAAAAACAAAAACAGTGACCTAAAAGCCAGTCTTACTTGCTTTGTTCTTATTGATCCCATGCTGGCTTCTAATGGTCACTTTGCTCTTAATATTTGCCTCAGGTTGGTTATACACTCATTTCCCCAAATTATCACAATTCCTTCAAAACCACAAACATGATGAAGCTATTCTCTCTATATATTCTAGGGTACATTTTATCTAGGTCAGGACACAGCAATGTCTTCTGATCTTTTTACCAAGTTTTGCTTTCTGCTATTTCCTGCCTAATTTAGTTGCACACTTTTCAACATGAAGAACAATTTCTTTGACAAGTGAAGTCAAAATTAAATAACAATTGAAGTACATGACTTTAAAACATTCTTTAACATTGCACTAAACAGTGGCCTTATCTTGATCTTTTTGCCCAAATCCTTTTTTAAAAGGGCCTCTTCTTTATTTGCTGCCTGAAGTCTTAATGTTATTATTATTACTACTACCACTTTTTGGTAATAAGTTTATCCTGGGAAATCAGACCTCTTGACACTCTTCTTAAAGCTTGAGCCATTTATTACATTTATTATAGGTAACATTCTTATTTTTTAAATCTCTGCGTGTGATTTTTCAAAATGCGAGTCCACTGAAGGGAACTGTACACAAATGCTAGTTTGTATTTTTGGGAATTTCCCAACTGTCTTTTCCGTCTGGCTCACTTCCTAGCAAGACTGTGTTTTGGGAGTACGATACACCCTGTAATCACCATATCTGCTCTGAATCAGATAAGGCATCAACAACAATTTCACAAGTATTTTACAACTATGTGTAGGTACTCCCTCTGTGCCAGGCACCAAGTCTTGAGGATTGCTACCAGCAAGGAGGTACTGCTCTGTGTCAGAACTTTGAGTATACTTTGTTTCTGACCCTTCTGTGTGCCTGGGTAGGTGGACATCTAAGGCAATCAATAGCCTTTCAGATCCTCTTTCAGGTCCTCATATGGGTTGCAAGGTATTTCTGGTACCTTTAGCATTCCTTCCCCTCTCTGTAGTAAAGTTTCAAGGATTTACCTGTTTTTCCTCCACATTCTGTTCAAAATCTAATTTAAATTTCCTTGACAGTGTGAAGTTAAAATTAACTAGCAATTAAAGGACACAACTACCTGGTTCTGGCCCACTGGGTTTGAATAACCTCATAAAAAAAGTTTTAAAAGCAGGAACCTTATACCCATTATATTAGTCCTATGCTTGAGGTGCATGGTTCTCCAACCTCCTTGTACCTGCGAATCATCTGGGGATCTTGCTAAGGATGCAAGAGGGGATCCTGATTAAAAACTGGGAACGTGCCTCTGTACCAGCTGCCAGCAGCGGGATGCACAGTCTTGGAACTCGTGGATTAGCAGTGTTGATACCTGCTATCATCTCTGCGTGCTTCTGTTGGCCCTTGGGCTCACACTACCAGCTCATTGGATTACTTTTGTCTTGACTGTCCATGTTTCTCTGACAGATGGCTGGATGGCTTCTGCCATGAGCTGAAAGTAGAGTTTTTTATGCATCTGCCACACTGGGGAATCCTTTGTGTTCTGTACTCCAGCTGAAGAGGGTTAGCTTTCCTGCTTGGCAGGGGCCATACCTTCATCACACAGATCGGTTGCCCTGTGACACTTTCCCTTCCTCCTCTTGAATGTTTTTTTCCCATTTTTAAAAATTAATGTATTACATGTGTACATATCTTCCCATTGCCCCTCTTCCTACCCCACTGCCATGCACGCCCTAAACCTCCAGTGTCTTGCGTCCATTGGTTATGCTTATATACATGCATACAAGTCCTTTGGTTGATCTCTTATCTACTCTACCTATCTCTAACCTTCCTGCTGTGTTTTGACAGTCTGTTTGATACTTTATTGCCACTGTATCTGTCTTTTTGTTCATCAATTTATAATGTTCTTTATTATCCACAAATGAGTGAGATCATGTGGTATATTTCTTTCATTGACTGGCTTATTTTACTTAGCATAATGCTCTCCAGTTCCATCCAGGTTGCTGCAAATTGTAACAATTCCTTTCTTTTAAAGGCAGCATAGTATTCCATTTTGTAGATATACCATAGTTTTCTGATCTAGTCATCTGCTGATGGGCACCCAGGCTGTTTCCAAATCTTAGCTATTGTAAATTGTGCTGCAATGAACATTGGGATGCATATATCTTTTCTGATTGTTGTTTCTACTTTTTTAGGATCTATTTCTAGGAGTGGGATTACTGGTTCAAAGGGAAGTTACATTTTTAGTTTTTTGTGTTTTGTTTTTTTGGTATAGCAAAGGTGGAGATTTAATGAAGAACAAGTACAGGCTCCCACAGAGGAAAAGAGTCCCACAGAATGAACTCCCACATGGGGTGGGGGAAAGGGTCCCACCAACTTCCTGTTTGCATGATTTAAAATGCTGGAGTTTCTATATCCTGATATCCCCTCTGATTGGTCAATATTCCCTTTTGAATTGGTTACTATAGTAACTCCTGAGGCTCTCCTCCCTCACTGTCCTCCCATTACTTCTGGGCTTTCTTCCTTTTTCTTTATCTTGTAAATATAGACCTTTTTTGGCTACTTCCAGTTCCTTTATCTTATTGAAATGTATCTGTTGCTGCTCCCTTGTGTTTTGGAAATGTACCTGTTGCTGCTCCCTTGTCTTATGGAAATATAACTGCAGCTGTCTTCCTTGTGTTATGGAAATGTATCTTCTCCCAATCTGTAGCCCTATGTTTTTTTCCATTGACTCCAATTCTAAAAATTCTCTAAACCTGCGTATATTCCCCTAAAATTCCTGTTTTAATATTGCTAACTAGGAGAGAATCCAAGATGGTGTCATAAGTAAACACCTACACTGCCGCCTTGCACAACAATTTCAAAACTACAACTAAAAGACAGAATGGACATCATCCAGAACCACAGGAAAGCTGGCTGAGTGGAAATTCTACAACTAGAAGGAAATAGAGGGGCTCACAGAGACCCAGAGGAGCTGCAAAAAGGTGAGACCTGTGCATAGAGAGAGCGGGTGCCAAAGTACCTGGCTGGCTTTCTCTGGCAGGAAGGAGATGGAGACTCTCAAAGGCATTGAACCCCTTATCCTATGACACTAAATCCCAGATCCAGCCAAAACTCATAGGGGGAGAGTTTGGACTGTGAAGAGGGAGAAGTGCACAGAAATTTAGGGGAGTTGCAAAAGATCAGAAGTTTGGTGACATGCACGGCACTGCACGTAGAGGACTGACTGCTGATTGTGCCGCTGGCTTTCATGAGCAGGCGGGAGACAGACTCTCCCAACTGTGCCACTTCTAACTCCACTAAACCCCAGTTTTAGGGGAAACCCTGGGGACCCAGACTCATGTGGTCCTGGAGCGCAGGAGAGCCAGAGGGGCAGCAGTCTAGAGGAACTGCGAGAGTGTGCGTGCACACAGGGATGGCTCCAGTGATTACCCATTAACATGAGATTCAGGGGCTGTGAAGGGCGGGGCCGACTGGAAGGCAAGGTGATCCATTAAGCCCTGAACACCCACCCATCCCAAGCTCAACAGAGAGGCTTTTGCAGTTTTGCAACTCTTGTATCATAAGGCTGAATCCAACACAGAAGTTCTCCCGACATAGTGCAAATGCTGAGACAAAGGAAGAGATCACAAACAAAAGAAATGGAGGAAAACAAAAGACTGGATATAGAGTTCAAAACCACGGTTATAAGGTTTTTCAAGGATATTCTAGAAAAGATGAATAAGGTTAGTGAGACCCAAAAGGAGATGAAAAAGAACCAACTAGAGATGGAAAAGATCAAACTAGAGATGGAAAAGGACCAACTAGAGATGGAAAAGGACCACTAGAAATTAAACATGCACTGACTGAAATAAAAAATATTATACAGAGACCTAACAGCAGACTAGAGAAAGGCAAGAATCAAGTAAAAAATTTGAAACATAAAGAATCAGAAAACACTCAACTGGAAAAGCAAGAAGAGAAAAGAATCCAAAAATGTGAAGATAATGTAAGGTGCCCCTGGGACAGCTTCAAGCTTACCAACATCAGAATTGTGGGGGTGCCAGAAGAAGAGAGAGAGCAAGATACTGAAAACCTATTTAAAGAAATAATGACCGAAAACTTCCCACATCTGATAAAAGAAATAGACTTACAAGTCCAAGAAGCACACAGAACCCCATATAAAAGGAATCCAAAGAGGACCACACCAAGACACATCATAATTACAATGCCAAGAGCAAAAGATAAAGAGAGAATATTAAAAGCAGCAATAGAAAAAGTTACCTACAAGGGAGCACCCATATGATTGTCAGCTGATTTCTCAACAGAAACTATGCAGGCCAGACAGGAGTGACAAGAAATCTTCAACATGATGAATAGCAAGAACCTAGAACCAAGAATACTCTATCCAGCAAAGCTATCATTCAGAATTGAAGGGCAGATAAAGAGCTTCACAGATAAGAAAAAGCTAAAGGAGTTCATCAATTCCAAACTAGTATTATATGAAATGCTGAAAGGTACTCTTTTAGAAGAGGAAGAAGAAAAAGGTAAAAGACAAAAATTTATGAACAACAAATACATATCTATCAACAAGTGAATCTAAAAATTAAGTGAATTAAAAATTTGATCAACAGGATAAACTGGTGAATATAATAGAATCAGGAGCACAGAATGGGAGTGGACTGATAATTCTCAGGGGGAAAACGGTGAGGGGTGTACAGGGATAGATTGGACATAAATCATACACCTATGGATGAGGTCAACAGGAGGGAGGTAAGGGTAGAGGGAAGGGTGGGAGACAGGTGCAGGGGAGCTATGGAGGGGAAAAAAGAGAAACAAATATAATAATCTGAATAATAAAGATTTAATGAAGAAAATATTGCTAACTAGTTGAGCAAACTAAAATTGCTTTTGTAGGTTTAAAAAGCAATAAAATTGTGGTTAAATTCCAGAGTGGTTTACCAAGATAACAGTGGTGATCAAGGGACTGTTGAGTACAGGACTACAAAATAACATTTAAATAGTTTTGTCAAGAGGGTGGGAATGGACTTATTACTAGGGCATTGTGGTATCTTTTTAGAACGCAAGAGCAGAAATTGTAAACTGGCTTCCCAGGGGACTGAAAGAAGTACAAAAATGCCATTAGGATCCCAGAAAGTTCCTCTGGTTCCTTCTGTTCCCATGGCTGTTCTTGCTTCTCTCTTGTTTTCTTCCTGCAGAATAGCTTTCCCAAGTCCCTCTCAAACAAGAATATCCCTAAAGGAAATCCCCCTTATACAGCTACATGACTGCAGAAATCATATTAATGTCCAACTAACCAAGAAGCTAAGTCAGATTATGAGATTGGCAATGTGATTTTCCCTCAATATTGACTGATAGGGGCTATGGGAAAGGATCCTCTGAGGAAGAGATAGAGTAAGGCATGCAGTATGATGAACATATCTGCATATAGATGCCATATATGGTAAAACACTTCATATCACTATAAGGCAATCATATGCAGATATGACTTAGCACAAATGATTGTCTTATAGTGATATGAAGTGTTTTACCATGTCATTTTGTGTTAATGATATAGGTCCCATATAAGTATACATATTTTTCATTTCCTAATAAATTAAGGACAGCATTTGCTAAATAAAATTAACACTTATAAAGAAAATGTTCTCTTCTCATAGAGCTTAAGTTTACTTCATCCTTTTTAATATGAACATTGCAGAAACAGACTTGGGGTAATTAAAAGTAAATTACTTCTAAAATAATGAGCTAACTACATAACAAGGCTATGGAAATAAAGACAATTACTTGGATTTTATACTATGTTTTTTCTTTTTTACTACTTCTCAGATTATAGTGGATTCCAGATTATACTTCGAAATTCAATCAAGTGGGGCATAAGGCTCAGCATTATAGAGCTACTTATACTTAATAGGGGAGGGAAAAATTTTATGTTACATAACAACTGTTCTAGAAACATTGGAACTGGCGTATTCATTCTCCAGAAGTCAGTCTTAGAGTCACAGAAACCTGATCTTATTGAGATCCATACTTCACTTTAGAAAAGAAGAAACTGAGGGCTCTGAGGATTATGGAAATTGCCTAAGGTCTTCCTCTGACGTATCAGAAGGATTGATTGGGGCAGAATTTAGGTTTCTGACACTGAGCCAAGCTGCCTTCTGTAAAATCATGTTTTCCACTCACAAGCTCTTAGTAAGAGTTTTAATAACCTCTGTTGTGATCTAGTCCTCTTAGAATTCATGTTGATGAGTGTTATAGACTGAATTTTGACCCCACAGAATTCAGATGTTGAATCCCCAATGTGACTGCATTTCAGGAGATAGAACCTGTGGTTTTGGTGCAAGGAGACATTTGTGGGCTTGAGGTGCATAAGGAGAGACTGGGGTGGGAAGCATTGAGGAGAGACATGGAAAAGCAGCAGCCAGGAATATCTGGTCATAAGTCTCTAAACCGAAATGGCCATTTTTCCTGAGAGGAGCTATCCATTCCCAATCCATTTTTAGTTTTTTAAGGAAACTCCATACTGTTCTCCATAGTGGCTGCTCCAGTCTGCATTCCCACCAGCAGTGCACGAGGGTTCCTTTTTCTCCACATCCTCTCCAGCACTTGTCATTTGTTGATTTGTTGATGATAGCCATTCTGACAGGTGTGAGGTGGTATCGCATGGTAGTTTTGATTTGCATCTCTCAGTTAATTAGTGACTTTGAGTATGTTTTCATGTGTCTCTTGGTCTTCCTCTGTCTTCATTTGAAAAGATTCAATTTAGGTCCCTTGCCCATTTTTTTTTTATTGGAGCATTTATCTTCCTTTGATTAAGTTGTATAAGTTGCCTGTAGATGTTAGAGATTAAACCTTTATCAGTGATAACATTTGCAAATATGTTCTCCCATACAGTGGGCTTTCTTGTTTTATTGATGGTTTTATTTTGCTGTGCCAAAGCTTTTTATTTTGATGTAGTCCCATTTGTTTATTTTCTCTTTAGCTTCCATTGCCCTTGTAGCAGTATCAGTGAAGAGTTCTTTTGGCAAAAGTCTGAGATTGTACTGCCTGTGGCTTCTTCTAGTATTTTTATGGTTTCCCTTCTTATGTTTAAATCCAGTATCCATTTTGAGTTTATTTTTGTGTATGGTGTAAGTTGTTGGTCTACTTTAATTTTTTTGCATGTATCTGTTCAATTTTCCCAACATTTATTGAAGAGACTGCCTTGTTTCCATTGTATGTTCATGCCTCCTTTGTCAAATATTAATTGAGCATAGTGGTTTTGGTGGATATCTGGATTCTCTATTCTATTCCATTGGTCTATGTGTTTGTTCTTGTGCCAGGACTAGGCTGTTTTGACAAGTTGCTTTGTAATACAGCTTGAGGTCTGATATTGAGATCCCATCTACTTTATTCTTCTTTCTTAAGATTGCTATGGCTATTCAGGGTCTTTTTTTTATTCCAGATGAATCTTCGGAGAGTTTTTTCTAGGTCTGTGAAATATGCCATTGACATTTTAATGGGGGAGTGCATTGAATTTATAGATTGCTTTGGGTAGTATGAACATTTTAATGATGTTGATTCTCCCAATCCATGAGCATAGTATGATCTTCCTTCCTTTTGTGTCTTCCTCTATCTCTTTTTTCAGGGTCCTGTAGTTTTCTGCATATAGGTCTTTTACCTTCTTAGTTAAGTTTATTTCTAGGTATCTTAATTTTTTTGGTGGAATGGTAAATGGGATTGCTTTTTTAGTCTTTCTTTCTGTAAGTTCACCATTAGTGTATAGAAATGCCATATGTTTTTTTGGCATTAATTTTGTATCCTGCTACATTGCGAAATTCATTTATTAATTCTATTAGTTTTTGATGGTGTCTTTTGGGATTTTTATGTACAGTATAATGTCATCTGCAAATAAAGACAGCTTTACTTCTTCTATTCCAATTTGGATGCCTTTTATTTCTTCTTCTTGTCTAATTGCAGTGGCTAATACTTCCAGTACTACGTTGAACAGGAGTGGTAAGGGTGGAAATACCTGTCTTGTTCATGTTCTTAGGGGAAATGGTTTTAGATTTGCCCATTGAGTATGATGTTAACTGTGGGTTTATCATATATGGCTCTTATTATGTTGAGGTATGAACCTTCTATTCCCACCTTGTTGAGAGTTTTTATCAAGAAAGGGTGAATAAATATGCACACAACAGGCTTCTATGAACATTCTCCTCACAGTGCAGATACATTCAGTGTTGAACTGGACCTGAGTAGCATTGTTCTAAGGTGCTGGTAAACACTATTTCTGTTTTGCTTCTTGTCTTCCTTTGTTGCTCTATATTTCAACAGGAAGCCCTGGCAGCTGTTGGTTAACAGATGTCTCCTGTTAGTGAACAGGTGGCTCCAGCTCACCATAATCACAATCAAAACTACCATCCATCTAACTCTGATACAATGGGACTTCTCCAACTCATCGAGGGCATGAGGAACCTGCAAACAGCCCCCAGTGTCGGCTCTGGTCTCTGGCTATGTGGGTGGCAGGGGCGTCTCAAAGTCTCCCACTTTGCCACAGTCACCGCCATGTAACCCCAACCTGAGAGAGAGGGGTCACTGTGTTTTCTTTATCTGGTTTTGGTATTAGGGTGATGCTAGTTTCATAGAAGGAGCTTGGAAGTATTCCTTCCTATTGAGTTTTTTGGAATAGTCTAAGGAGAATAGGTTTTAAGTCTTCCTTTAATCTTTGCTAAAACTCTCCTGTGTAGCCTTCTGACCCAGGGCTTTTGTTTGCAAGAAGCTTTTTGATAACTGCTTCAATTTCCTCCATAGTTATTGCCCTTTTGAGATGTTAAGATTCTTCCTGATTGAGTTTTGGAAGTTGTATTTTTCTAGGCGTATGTCCATTTTCTCTAGGTTGTCCAGTTTTTTGGAATAGAGTTGTTTATAGTAGTTTTTAACAATCATTTGTATTTCAATGGGGTCTGTTGTAATTTCACCTCTTTCATTTCTGATTTTGTTTATTTGGGTCCTCTCTCTTTGCAAGTTGGTGAGTCTCGCTAGAGCTTCATCAATCTTGTTTATCTTTCAAAGAACTAGCTCTTAGTTTTGTTGATCTTCTGTATTGTTTCTTTGGTCTCTATTTCATTTATCTCAGCTCTGATCTTTACTATTTCCTTTCTTCTTCTTACCCTGAGCTTTTCTTGTTTCTTTCTAGCTCTTTGAGTTATAGGGTTAGGTAATTTATCACCATTGTTTCTTGATTTTTTTTTTTTTGCAGTAGGCTTGTAGAGCTATGAACTTCCCTCTTGAGACTGCTTTCCCTGTGTTCCCTAGATTTTGGATTATTGTGTATGCATTGTCATTTGTTGCCATGATGTTTTTTATTTTTTCCTTTATCTCTGGTTACCCAGTCATTTTTTAAATAACATGCTGTTTAGTCTCCATGTGTTTGATTTCTTTCTATTGTTTTTATTTTAGTTTATTTCCAGTTTTATGCCACTATGATCTGAGAAAATACTTGATATGATTTCTATCTTCTTGAATTTGAAGAGACAGTGCCTATGACCCAGCATATGGTTTATTTTTGAAAATGACCCATAGTGTGCATTTGAGAAGAATGTATATTCTGTAGCTTTGGGGTGAAACATTCTGAAGATGTCAATTAATTTCATCTGGTCTAGTGAGTCATTTAAGACTGATATTTCTTTGCTGATTTTTTGTTTAGAGGATTTGTCCAATGGTGATAGTGGGATATTAAAGTCTCCTACTATGATTGTATTACTGTCAATCTCTCTTTTGATATCCTCCAGGAGGTTTTTTAAAAAATGTATTTAGGTGCTCACAGGAGCATATATGTTTACCAGAATTATCTTTTCTTGTTGGATTGGCCTTCCTTATCTCTTGTTATGTCTTTCACTTTGTGATCTAATTTGTCTGATATAAGTATTGCTACTCCAGCTTTTTTTCATTTTCATTCACCTGAAAAAGCGTTTTCCATACCGTCACCTTCAGTCTGTATGTGTCTTTTTTTCTGAGGTGGGTTTCTCATAGACAGCAGATATATAGGTCACGTTTTCTTATCCAATCCGTTATCCTATATCTTTTGATTGGAGCATTTAATCCATTTACATTTAAAGTTATTATTGATAGCTACTTATTTGTTACCATTTTTATTCTTTACCCCGTGATCCTTCTTCACTTCCTATTTCTGTTTCTTTCTTTCTTTTTTCTCTTTCTTTCTTTCTTTCTTTCTTTCTTTCTTTCTTTCTTTCTTTCTTTCTTTCTTTCTTCCTTTTACAGCAGACCTTTTTAGCATCTCTTGCATTGCTGGTTTGGTGGTAATAAATTTCCTTCATCCTTTTCTATCTCAAAGCTCCTGATTTCACCTTCAATTTTGATTGATAGCGTTGTTGGGTATCAATATTATTCTTTAATTCAGACACTTCCTTTGCATGACTTTGTATATTTCATTTCATTCCCTTCTGGCCTGATGTGTTTCTGTTGAGAAATCAGTCACTAGTCCGATGGGGGATCCTTTGTAGGTAACTTTCTGTTTCTCTCTGGCTGCTTTTAAATTTCTTACTTTGTCATTGTTGTTTGCCAATTTAATTATAATGTGCCTTGGTCTTGGTCTTTCAGGGCTCATTTTGCTTGGGACTGTGAGCTTCTTGGAATTTGTATGGGTATTTTCTCCCTATATCAGGGAAGTTTTCTGTCATTATTTCTCCTAACAGGTTTTTTATTCCTTGCTCAGTTTCTTCTTCTTCTGGGATACTTATTATGTGGATATTGGTTTCTTTCATGTTGTCCCAAAGTTCCCTTAGGCTCTCCTCTTGTTTTTTAATTTTTATTTCTAGAAGCTGCTCTACTTGGGTATTTTTTTTCCTACCTTGTCTTCTATCTCAGTGATGCATTCCTCTGTTTCTTCTCATCTACCTTTGATGCTTTCTATTGAGTTCTTTACACCAGTGATACCATTTTTCATTTCTTCTTGGTTCTTCTTCATCTCCTCTTGGTTCTTACTCATATTGTCAAATTTGTCTTCCATTCTTTTCGTCCACCTTATCACCATTTCTCTGAATTCTTTCTCTGGCAGGTTGCTTTCCTCCATTTCATTTACTTCCTTTTCTGGTGATGCCTGCTTTTCTTTCATATGCGGGCTGTTTCTTTGTCTCCCCATAGTTTCTCTTCTCTGGGTGTCTGATTATGTAGTTTTCTCTCTCCTGCATTGATTTAAAGGCACAAAATACAACAGAACCAGGTACAATTCACAAGGCTCTGAAAATGAATGTATTCACTATATTAATAGCCACAAATAAAGGTGACCACCAGAGAGAGACAAATTGATGATAGGAGAGAAAGAAGAAGAGAGAAAAGAAGAAAGAAAAAAAGAAAGAAAGGAAAGGAGTGCCAAAATGAAATTTGGAGAAGGGAGAAAAATTAAAAAAAGAAAAAAAATAAGAGAGAAAAGAAAGAGATTAAGAAAGGTAAGTGGAAAAAATTATGTATATGGGGATAAAACTCCAGTAGAACAGCTTTTAATTCCAACAAATACCAGCAACATTATCTGAAAATTAATACAAACTACAAACAATAACTACTATCAAGTGAGGCAAGGGAAACAGAAGTAAAAAACAAATAAAAACAAAACAATAAAAAAAAAACAGTAAGCAAATCAATCTCTCAAAACAGTATAAAAATGAATATAATGAACCTTCAAGTGAACAACAACAGAAGGATAGAGAGAAAAACAATTTTTTGGATAGTGAAGACAGAGAAGAGAGGTTTGTATAGATTTGGAGCAGGGGATTAAAAATTAGATATATAAGTAGGGTGAAATTTTAACAAGGAGTAAAAAGAGAGAATAGGGAAAATCTAAAGTGGGCAAAGGGCAAGAGAAACAGGACAACAAAAGGGGAAAAGTTAGGAAGAGAGTGATTGCATAAAGGTAGATTTGAGATAGAGTAAAATAATGCTAATGGAAAGATGAAAATAGAATTTACTAATCCCAAAGTAAAATAAAGAGAAAATAAAATGACACTTTCCCCCCCAAAAGATAAAATAGTAATAGTATTAATACTGATTGAAAATAAAAATGTAATAATTAAAAAGGTAAAATCAAGTGAGGAAAAGAGAAAAAAATTAGTTTCTTAAGTAGAAGATGAAAAAAATTAAAAATTAAAAAAATATATAAAAAATAGAATATATAGTAGTTAAGGTTATTCACTTCTCTATTGTTCTGTTTGGCACACCTGTTTCCCAGTCAGAACAGTATTGTAGTTCCCTGCATTCTACTGGTGCTCAGTGTTGTAAGCCAGTCCTGGTTTTTAAGCAGGGAGTGTGTCTTAATCTCTTTATTCTTTTATTTTTGATTACACAAGAGTCAATTTGTGAGTCAACCCCTGGGTGGCAGTGTTTCTGGATTGACCTCTGGGACTATAGTTCCTCTCTGGCCTGTGCTTAGATCCTGCTTTCTCTGTGGCACTCAATACCTGTTTGTGGGAGTGGGCTGTCTCAGAGCTGGTTCTCCAATGGTCACTTTCCACTCTGATCCCCAGGTTCCAAAAAAACAACTTTCCCCTGCAGTCTCCCAGGGTGTCTCCAACTGGGTGATCCTATATATTGGGCTTAGCAATCAGAAGCAAGGATCTGAAGAGGAAAGAGAGTATGTCTGCGCAATCCTCCTTCCTGCTCTTGTCCAAGCAGCTGCCACACTTCAGTAACTCCCAGGCTGTCCTTCTGCGTCAAATCAAAATGGGTTGCTTTCTAGAGATCCTCTCTATTAGCAGCTCTGAGGACCCCCTTTCCACATTCACGGATCAAGCCAGGCCTCACAGCCACAGATTTATCTAGGTGCAGATTTCCCAATCCTCCAGCTCCCACAGTGAATGTGTTTCTCTCTTCTGCAGGACCAGAGACCTCAATATATTACAGGTGAAATCCGGCCTTTCCGTATATTGTAGAGCTCCTCTGAATCCAAGTGTTTGTGCCAATTGGGGACTGTTGTTCTATCAACCGAGCTGTTTGGTGGGTTCCCCATTTGTAGATTTTCAGGTTTCCGATAACATCCACTTTTCCCTTCAAGGTGGCGCAAGCTAGCGGCTCAAGATGGGAACCCAGCAGCAGTAGGGGATGCCCAGTTAAAAGAGTCCCATACAGCAGTTCCCACCTTCTCTTGGAGTATAGCTGTCCCTCAACTCACCAGCAAACACTCCCTGTGTGACCCTCAGCTGTTCCCTCTGTCTGCTCTGGGACAAGGCTCAGGACATGTCCGTCTATTTCACTGCCATTTTTTTTTTTTTCTGTTTCTCCTCTTGAATGGTTTTGATCTCTTCTACCTTCCTGGACCTCCACATTTCCTGGTTTCTACCTTCACACTTCTCTCACTTTCTGTGTAACTAGTCATCTCTCAGAGGAGACTTTTTGGTATGTTTTTGCGCCATTTCATTGGCCAGATATAATCATGTACCTATTACTGGCAAGTTTTTCCCAATTATTACCAGTGCTTTCCAGAGAGTTATATTGTAAACCAAGGCAGAAGGAAAAAGAAAACCCTTCATCCCTACATAATTGCAGGAACTTGTGTGTGCCATTGATCCTATTTAGAGGTCCAGTACAGTCCACACCTTTGGTTCAGGCCACCCACATCATAGTATTTGACCAGTAAGCATTATGGCTAGACTTTCACTAAACAAAATTTATGTTGGCATTGAGGAACTCATTACTGAAAAAACAATTGTAAATCATGGCCCTACAGACTAAAATTATGTAGAGTGCTTCAAACTTGTTAGATATATTCATGACCAGTTTTGTAAATAAGCTTAGAAACCAAAAGGATCATAAATGAACCAGTTAAATAAAGCAATAACTTCTGGAGGACCTCTTTCTGGAGGTGTGTCTGTAGAGGTATGGGCAGGATCTTGTGTCCTCTTCCCACAACCTAGCCTTGTTCTATCTTCTTTCTCCTCTCCCACATCCTTCTAAGCTTAGCAGTGGCACTTTACAGGTGATTACCCAGTAAATGACAAATGGATATTTAGACTCTAAATTTTAGAGAAATGTTCAGATTTTCCCCAGCTATCATGCTTACTGACTGAAATGGTTCCAGTTCTTGGGGACCCATTGGAACACACATGCTGACAAAGATTCCACAAAACCCAATTTCGTCTATAAAACACTTCTCATCCAGTGCTACCTATGCCCCTGACCTCTGGCTGTGTGGGCTGCCCCTTCTCTCTCCATACTTCATATGGGGTTTCTGGCTCCTAATTTCATCTAATCACATTTGAGCTATAAAATTTAGCAGGCACAGATGGGGGCATGAAGTTGAGGTGAGAGGGAAATTTAATTTATTGCTTCCATGACTTACAGATGTGAAATGGATTTGTGAATCCGTGATGGATAAATCTCACCATGGCTGGATTTAATTATTAATAATGGTGGCAAATGCTATTGAGAATTCCATCCCAGGATCCTAGAGTGAGAGGCCTTTTTGTTGTTCACTGCAACCTTGCCAAACTTTGTCTTGTGTGTCTCCCAATTGTGGCCACAGTAGTTCACTGGACTGGCTTAGCTGGTCCTGTTCAGGGCTTGCTCTGACTGTTCAATGGCACAGGGAGTCTTGGGGAGCCCATCACCTCCAGGACCCATCTGTGATCTGGAAAGGAAATGGCCCCTGCGGGAAATAGGCTCTGTGTTCATGCAGAATAAGAATAGGAAGATAAACGAAGAGACAGGGAAAGCCTGAGAAGGAAACTGCCTTGGTACTTTGCTGATGCTCTTTCTCTGAGGAAGGCCTGGAATGGAGGAAGGTTGTAATAGGACTAGCAGAGGAATTTAACTTCTTACCCAAAATACAACTTCAAATGGTACAGGAAACAGTATATATCTCATCAGCATGAGAGAGAGTCCTTAGCTCTGATGTTTCACAGACCTGGAATGTACTCCTCCCCCATCCCCCAGAGAGCCCTGCTGGGCTGGGCAGCAGGTGCCATCCCCTTACCCTGGATGTCATAGGTGTTTTCTGTCTGTGTGCTCCGGTTTCGCCAGGGCAGAGATCTTTTAGCATCCTTCTTGGAGGCTGCAGAAGGCTCTCTGGCAGAGTGAGGAGACTTGCTGGCAGGTTCAAAGATGGGAGGAGTGACGGTGAGGATGGTTTTTGCCTGAGAAACGCTAGCAACTGGGCTTCTGTAAGAGGGAGCACAGGGTTCAGTCAACCTCCCAGCAGAGGCCAGGTAGGACCCATGCACAGCCTGCTGGGAAGTTGGGGTGGTGGCTGCTGCTCTCCAGCCTGCAGACTTCTGCCCATGCCTGATTGTGGACTCAAAGAGTAGAAGGGACCAGGTGAGGGCAAAATGAGGTTGGGGGCAATGCTGGCTGCTGTTATTCTCATAGGGGAAGTATAAAGTTCAGTAGCCCTTCTGAGACAGGCCCTCCCTGCCTGGGTCAGGGTTCCAGAGGCAGGAACAGGACAGGAAAAGGGCTGCTGGTGAAGAGGTTGAGGGAGAGTGGAGGAGGCTGCTCTTTCCATCCAGGATACACCACCAGAAAGCTATTCTCTTTCAGTGTCTGTGGGCGTTCCCCAGCTGGTCTTGTGCCAATCTGTGGGTGGGCTTGGGTCTGTGCTGGCCATTGAGCTGGGGCAGAGCAGCTGTTCCCAGGATGTACCATTGAGAGGGGCCTCAGGGTCACCTGGCAAGATGCTTGGGTCCTAACCAGGTGACCTCAGGGCTTAAGTGTCAACTCTTGTCCTGCTCCAAGCCTCTGGGCCCCTCTCCATGTGCTCTGTGGCTTGGGTCCTCAGAGTCCAAGTCTGAACTTTGGGTGCTCAGACAGGCCCTGGATTTTCCTCACACAAAGTTGCTGAGAGAAAGAACCCTCCACAAACCCCTTTAAGCAAGAGGCGTTATACTCTACAGCAGCAGTTCTCAACCTGTAGGCCGAGACCCACAGGTTGAGAACCACTAGCAGTGTTTCCTAAGATCATGGGAAAACATAGATATTTACATTATGATTAATTAACAATGGCAAAATTACAGTTATGAAATAGCAATGAAAATAATTTTATGGTTGGGGTCACCACAACATGAAGAACTGTATTAAAGGGTCGCGGCATTAGGAAGGTTGAGAATCACTGTTCTAGTGGGATAATGTCTGTCCTACCTTACTCCCTAGGTGCCCACTGAGAGGCAAGGAGATAATGCAAACCCTCATGAAAGGACCTTGAGAGGTCACAGCCGCCAAACAGCATAGTGCCTGTACTTAAGGCGATGGTGGTCATCTCCATCTCTGTGTACATCTGCTTAGCACCCTCCCTGCCATGACTGCCCCAGTCTGGGACATTGCAAGACCTTCTGGGGCACCTGCCAGGGCTCACTATGGCCTCATCACCCACCAAACTGGAACAAACACTTGCTCCCTGGCCCATCAGCAATGAGGAGAGTACAAAGAGGGACCCACTGGATCCTGGATCCCAGGGAGCATTGATGGTCCCAGGTCATCTTCTGTAGCCTCTTCAGAGAGGGGATGGGGCTTGGCATATGCTTGGGGACCTTTGGGGTGTGGTTGTGGAGTGGGAGAGGGATCCTTCCTATTTATATGGGACCCAGGAAACACTTGACTTGAATCTGCTCTCTTTTCTCACTCCTGACCTTAACAAACATGAGTGTAACACCTCTTGCCTAAAGGGGTTTGTGGAGGTTTCATTCTCTCAGCAATTTCGTATGAGAAAAATCCAGGGCCTGTCTGAGCAACCAAGGTTCAGTCTTGGACTCTGGGGACCCAAGCTACAGAGCACATGGACAGACCTCTCTGATCACCACGTTTTCCTCAGGACCCTGGGAACAAAAAACCCACTCAGCTAACTTATGGAGAAAGGATGTGCTTGGCATAAAGCTGGACCAGGAACCACGATCCTCATCCTGGGCCTCCTAAGTTCCCATGTGGGCTTGTGAGGGCAGAACAGAGAACACCAAAAGGCCTCAGCACTCACTGCCGTGCCCTGCATGCTGACCACTGATCTCAGTGGCCCCATGAATTTATACTCATTTATTCTCACCACAGCCCGTGAGGTCTAAACCCACTGCCACCATATTTCAGATAAAAAAACAGACAGGGATATTAAGTGGTTGCCCTGTGGCATACAGATGGCTGCGTGGAGGAGCTGTGATTCAAACCCAGGCTCCAAAGTTCCTGTCCTCAAGCACAGCCTTCCCCATAATCACTGCACTGTTGGGCCCTTCACTGCCACATTGCTTAATGGTCTGTGAGGTAATGAAGGGGCCTTGAAAAGCCACTCCCTCTTATACATTGCCCTGGTGATCCTGTCAGATCCATGTTTTTGTGCCTCTGGAAGTGTGAAGCATGGACTGGAAGGGCCAATGGAGAGCAGAAGTGGAGGCCAGCCTTGTCAAGCCAAGGGGTACCCCTCCATGGAGCCCTGGGCCCTCAAGTTGTAATCTATTGATTCCCAATGCCACATCACTGGGATTTTATTCCTGCCTCTCATCATAACCAAACTGGCCTGTGCTTTCTTTGTATCTAGTATCAACCCATTTCCAAATGGAGATAACTAATCATGCTTTGGGAGGGATTGTAGAGGCCCAGATTCAAGAACTAGGACTGTGAATCAAAAGTCTTGTGTACCTCCCCCGCCCCACATGTTTCCATAGAGCTGTGCACATTTAAGGCATTTTAATTATTTATCCCATACGTATGTTATTGACTGTCTAGTGTGTGCCAAGCCCTGTGGCAGTTTAATGAATACTCATTGAATGATCATTTAGACTTTGGAAGTATGTCCGAGCAGGGAAGATTGCAACTTCCTTTTGGGCATTCATTCATCTACTCACTCCAGGCACTGTCCGTGGGTCCTTTGCTCTCTCTCTCCAGCTCAGACTCAGTCTCCCTGTCCTTTCACTTCTGTAGTTCTGGCTGCCAGGACTCTGTGACTGAGTGGCAGAGGGGAGCACCCCTGGGAGGTCTTTTGTGCATGACTTCCAAAAGCCCTCCCCCTGATTGAACCCTTCCTTCCACAAGGGACCTGCTCCTCCCTCCACTTTGGAAAGCTAAGGGCTTTTGAAACATTAACCCTGAGCATGAATTTCCACCTGATTTACCCAAAAAGAAAATGATTACCTTTCATTAAGATTAGGCGGGGAGTACGATGGATAAATCACCTTGAGTTCTATTGGGAAAAAGAAGAGAAAGACAATATTGGGGAAAAAAAGAAACCATTTTTTTTCCTGTTTAAAAATGTGTTGCTAAGTATGTGATGCTGGAGTTGGGGTGAAGAGGCCCCAACTTATAATTTTTATTTTAATTTTACTTTTCCTTAGTGTTATTTCTCTAAATGGTTTCCTTTAGAAATTCTGGGGTTGAAATTTTATATTATCAAAGAAAACTCAAGAAAATAATTTTCATGAAATCATCGTTTTTGGAAATTCAAATTTGCTGTTTCATCTTTTGGGTTATCACAGGGGCTCCCTCTGTCAAGGGATGGAGGATAACTGTACAGAAAAAGAGACTGAGGTTCAGAGAATATAAATATCATAAACATTATTTTTTGACTTTGAAGAACCTGCTTGTCATTTAACTACCTGTTTGCCTTGAATTATATAATATCAAGAATTTTATGTACAATTGGGATAAAATATGCCACCAATTCTAGTAACACAGCATGGAACAGTGGAAATAGTAAAGAAATGATAATCAGAAAATTTGAATTTGAAACTTACATGTTCAATGCTTATCCTTACTCAGAGTTTACCCATGTGACAGGACATTATTGGGGAATATTACTTGGTGATTAAAATGATGTCTTAAAAAATTAAGCAAGAGAGGCAAATATTGAAGTGACAATGCTAAGATACAAAAGTAAAATACAAACCTGTATATATATAGTATGTTTAAAACAGGAAAAACAAAACAACAAAACCAAGAACCACAACCACTCGATATGCGAAAACTAAGGGTGGGAGGGACAGAATAGAAATCACTAAAATGTGAATCAACTTTATATTTTGATGTTGGTAGGTTAGGTGATGTTTTTCTACTTTTCAAATTTTTCATTAAAAATAAAAAAATAGATTTTATTTCTCTTTATGTCACTGTCCTAAAATCAAAGTATGCGCACAATTTACTAAAAAGCATAAACAAAGGATGAAAGGAGGAAGGAAAGGAGAAAAGAAAAGGAAGTGATCGGGAGAGAGAGAAGAGAAGGCTTGGGAGCCTGTCCTGGCTCTTCTAATTATTCTCCACCACCTTGGAATGTTCCACTGCCCTTTCGCTAACTCCAGGTTCCTTGTTTGTGAAGTGAGAGTTAGCTAATGGCTCAGAGAATGAAAGGAGACAAAGTTGTAAAATACACTGTATACACCCGATGCCATTGGACTGTGTTCCTGACCTTTAGGACAAGAAAACACAGAAAACGGTGCTGTTTGTATAGGAGCAGAGTGGAGGCTGGGGGTAACTGGTTGTGGGGCTCAGCACCTTCTTCCACAACGAATTGCATGGTGTGGGAGAACTTTCACTGCATTCTCAGATATGTTCTTTCATTTAAGTAGCAGTGTTCTTTCTTCACACTGTACCGAAAGGTATGTTCATAGGTGGACAAACTAAACCTCAGATAATGTAATGACATACATGCCAAGGTCAAAGGCCCTGCCATGTGCTGGCTCTTCTGACTTTGACCCCAAGCATTTATTCACATGTTTTTATTTTAATTTTATTTATTTATTTATTTATTTATTTATTTATTTAAAAATATATTTTATTGATTTTTTTACAGAGAAGAAGGGAGAGGAATAGAGAGTTAGAAACATCAATGAGCGAGAAACACTGATTAGTGCCTCCTGCACACCTCCTACTGGGTATGTGCCTGCAACCAAGGTATATGCCCTTGACCAGAATCAAACGTGGGACCTTTCAATCCACAGGCCAATGCTCTATTCACTGAGCCAAATGGGTTAGGGGTATTCATATCTTAAAAAAACTATTTGCAACATTCTGGGGAGATCAGTCATATATGGTAATTGATTATTTAGTGGCGATTGATGCTGCATTTATATTCAAGTTGCTCATCTAATTTTGACTTTCCCCACAAACCATGGGGAAAATCATCCCTGTAAAGAAGAGGGGGGGGGGCAGTAGTTAGTCTGAACCCTGATTCTAGTGCAATTGGAAGCTCCGAAATTTACCTTCCTATAGGTAGTTGGGTGGCAGGCACAGATTCCTCCCACATTCTAGTTTATTTCATCTTTTCTTGTCTTTTTGTTATGTCCATTTCAAAAAGTGGGCAAATGTGGCCAGAGGAGGAGTATAAATGACCCTTCACAAGTCTATTGTAGGGGAGTATAAACTACAACAATAATAACAATAATATAATAAATGGCTTACAAATTAAAGAGGCTTCAAATGCTACATGTCTGGCATAGCTCACAATGTTTTAAATAATTTAACTCTGTTCATTCTCACAAACATCTTGTAAGGTAGGTCAACTGTTATTTCTAATTATAGTTAAGAAAACCAAAACACAGAGTGGTAAAGTGACTGTCCAACCTTGTGCAATTAATAAGTGGAGGAGAATTGGCACTCAAACCTATATAGTCAAGTCCCTCAGTGAGGAAGAAAACAACTCTTTGTGTCAGGCTTATTAATATCTGTCACAAAATGACAAATAAATGACAGTTATCCTCCTCCTCTTGGCTAATTGATCATGGCACTCTTTCCTGCTGAATCCAAATGGAGACTCAGAACCCTTCTTAACATAGTGCTCTACCCACGTTAAACCTCAAGTAAATAATCCATCAAGCATGAGAGATGGATGCCCACCTGTCATCTCTAGGGCTCATTTTACAGTCTCTAATTAATTCACAAAGTTCTTTAAAAAAATAAATGTGTGTGGTATACATATGCTGGACTTTATGAAATGAATGAAATTGAACTTGATTCAATTTGCATTTACTGAATATCTGCTATATGAATCAGGAAGGCACTCTTGTTATACACTGAGACTTAAAACAAAGGATAAACAAAGTTATGTCTTAAACAGGACAATATTCTTTTCTTTTATTTTATTTTTAAAATTTTTAATAAATCTTTATTGTTGAAACTATTACAATTGTTCCTCTTATTTCCCCCCATAGCTCCCCTCCACCCAGCTAATACCCCTCCCTCTGCCCTTACCTCCCCATTGTCCTCATTCATAGGTGTATGATTTTTGTCCTGAACCCCCTTCATCCCTATCCCCCTGAGAATTGTCAGTCCACTCCCCTTTTATGCCCCTGATTCTATTATATTCACCAGTGTTTTCTGTTGATCAGATTTTTCATTCACTTGATTTTTAGATTCACTTGTTGATAGATATGTATTTGTTGTTCATAATTTTTATCTTTACCTTTTTCTTCTTCTTCCTCTTCTTAAAGAGTACCTTTCAGCACTTCATATAATACTGGTTTGGAGTTGATGAACTCTTTTAGCTTTTTCTTATCTGTGAAGCTCTTTATCTGCCCTTCAATTTTGAATGATAGCTTTGCTGGGTAGAGGAATCTTGGTTGAAGATTCTTGTTATTCATCATTTTGAATATTTCTTGCCACTCCCATCTGGCCTGCATAGTTTCTGTTGGGAAATTAGCTGACAATTGTATGGGTGCTCGCTTGTAGGTAATTAATTATTTTTCTCTTGCTGCTTTTAATATTCTCTTTTTGTCTTTTGCTCTTCGCATTTTAATTATGATGTGTCTTGGTGTGGTCCTCTTTGGATTCCTTTTATTTGGGGTTCTCTGTGCTTTCTGGACTTGTAAGTTTATTTCTTTCACCAGGTGTGGGAAGTTTTCAGTCATTATTTCTTCAAATAGGTTTTCAGTACCTTGCTCTCTCTCTTCTTCTGGCACCCCCACAATTCTGATGTTGGTACGCTTGAAGTTGTCCCAGAGGCTTCTTACACTATCTTCACATTTTTGGATTCTTTTTTCTTTTCCAGTTGAGTTTTTTCTGCTTCTTTGTATTTTGAATTTTTGACTTGATTCTTGCATTCCTCTAGTCTGCTGTTAGGTCTCTGTATAATACTTTTTATTTCATTCACTGTATGTTTAATTTCTAGTTGGTCCTTTTTCATCTTTAGTTGGTCCTTTTTCATCTCCTTTTGGGTCTCGCTAAATTTATCCATCTTTTCTAGGAAATTCTTGAAAAATCTCATAACTGTGGTTTTGAATTCTATATCCATTCATTTATTTTCCTCCATTTCTTTCATTTGTGATCTGTTCCTTTGTCTCCACATTTTTTCTCCTTCCCTGAGTTGGTAGAGTAGTTTTGTATGCTAGGTTTCTTATATGGCCCTAGCTCTGCCTTCCCAGTTACCTGTGGTGGACTCTCTTGATGCACCCCTTTGTGGATTGAGTGTACAGCCTTGTTGTAGTTAAGTCTTGATTGTTGTTGGTATCACTGGGGGAATTGACTTACAGGCCAATTGGTTATGAGGATCAGTTGTGTCTCGCAGGAGAACTTCTGTGCTGGAATCTGCCTTATCATACAAGACTTGCAAAGTTGCAAAAGCCTCTGTGCTCAGCTTGGATGGGGTGGAGTCTCGGCTTCCCATCAGCCCTGCCATATGCGGCCTCTGGGTCTCAGTGTCTCTCAGTAATCACTGCAGCCCTCTCTGTGTGCACTTGCACGCCTCTAGACCTCTGCCTTTCCGGCTCCCCTGAGTTTCTGTATGCTCCGGGGCCTGTATGAGTCTGGGTCCCCAGAGTCTCGCCCAAAACTGGAATTCAGTGCAGTTGGGAGTTTTTGCCTTTCTTTCCCTAGAGAAAGCCAGCAGCACAATCAGCAGTCAGCTGTCTGTGTGCACACTTAGTGGCTCCACTAAGTTTCAGTGCACTCCTCCTTTTTACAATAGTCCAGACTCCCTCAAAATGAGTCTTTCCCAGAACTGAGGTTCAATGCAGTCGGAATTCGGGTTCAGTGCAATTGGGAGTTTCCGTCTCCTTCCCGTTAGAGGAAACCAGCCAGATACTCTGCAGCCCATCCTCTCTATGCTCGCGTCTCCATATCTAAGCTTTTTGTAGCTCCTGTGAGTCTCCATGAGGCTCTCTCTTTCCTTCTAGTTGTAGAATTTCCACTCAGCCAGCTTTCCTGTAGTTCCGGATGATGTCCATTTTGTTTTTTAGCTGTATTTTTGAAATTGTTGTGTGAGGCAGCAGTTTAGGTATTCACCTATGCCGCCATCTTGGGGTTTCTCCCAAGAGGACAATATTCCATGTAAATTTTGATGTAAATACTTTTGAAAAGTTAAGAATCTTCTTGTAAACCTCTTATACAGTGTTTTCATAGATCAAGACATTCTGTCAGGTGCCTTTAAAGGCATTTTAGCATTCCCGTACAGTGTTTTAGGTGCCTCTCCCATTTTTTTAGCAAGGCATTTATTTTAATTTTTCTTCCTTTAAGTTGAATTTATTGGGATGATATTGGTTTGCAAAACCACATAGGTTTCAAGTATATAACTCAGTAAAACATCATCTGTACACTACTGCGTTGTGTGCCCATTGCCCCATGCTTTACACACAGTGCTGTGCTTTATAATATTGTATTTGTTCTACTCTAGTGAGTATGTATTTACAAAGGTCCAATGCACGGAGGAGACTTATTAAGAATTTTTGATTCATACTGTGCAAAAGAAAGGGCTTGAATGCTCCTTTTCAGTATTAAAACTATACTTACTTGGTATTGAATAGCAGGGATATTAGGATTCTCTGAAGGAGCTTAGTGGTAGACATACACAGAAAAAAGGACTTCCCAGCAACAGAGAAATTATCTTTTCAATGTCCCAACTAAGCATCCATGAGGGTAGTAGGAACCAAGGCTAATACATCTGATATGATCAAGAGGAACATAAAGGAGAAATGCCTATTGGCTGCTGAGAACACCCAGTCTTTAGAATATAGGTTGTGTATAATCAGATGAAGATTTAACATTCAAGCTGCCTGAGATGCTTGTAGTTGGTAGCAGAACTGGATCTAGAAAAATAGTTTAATTTTACTTCTAGGTCAACATTAAGATGCTGCACATGATCTGGATTTTTAAACTTTCCTTACCCAGGATATGGCCATGCAGTCAGGTTATCAAGAGAAGACACCATGTGGGCCCATAAGTGAATGCACATCAACCACTTCTAACAACAGTATGAGGAGACCACTGCCAAATAACAAAACCCAACTTAAGCAAAAGTTGCCAATTGCAGAAATAGCATTGGAGAAATGTCAGCCCTAGTATGAGAGGAATAACTCCAAAGTTAAATATTCATCAACAGGGTAAGATGATACTTTCCCAGGGCCCAATAGGCACTCTAAGAAGCATACTATTATTTGTTGATTTAGCAACAGATTGTGGGAATGCATTCTAGGAAATAATTAGAGATCATTGATAAAATTAGGCTATCAAAGTGCTGTTGAATAAAGTAGCAAAAAGTCAGAAGTAATGAATAATCAATAATAGAGGATCAATTAAAAATATTATGGTTTGCCCTGATTGGTGTGGCTCATTTGGTTTGGGCATTGTCCCGAAAGATCATGGGTTCGATTCCAGCCAGGGCACATACCCAGGCTGTGGGTTCAATCATGTTTCACACTCATATTGATGTTTTTCTTTCTCTCCTTCTCCCTTCTCTCTCTAAAAATCAATAAAAGATTTAAAAAAATTATGGTTTGTATTATACAGTTGTATTATATAGTACAATACAATGATATAACTACAATAATTTTTAGATAATTTAATAAATGAAATGACATTCATATAAGTATATATTTATTTATAATTATAATATATAAGTATATTACAAATGTACCTTAAAAGAAAGGTTACAAACATTATATAAAGTCTGGGGAGGATATAACCAAAGTGTGAAAGAAATTATTATCTCTGATGGTTGAGATCTTTGCTATTTTTTATTTATATTTAATTTCTCAAACATCCACAATAAACATGTATTACTTGTGCAAAAAGGAAAAAATAAGATAAAAATCAATTTTTTTTTTTTTAATGAATAGGTGCTTTACATTCATCAAGTCTCCCTGTCTGTTCTGTTGACATGGTGCTCTGGGTCATGGATAGAACTTAGTGAATAAAACTTAGTCATTAGTATGAACTGGGCCCTCCCTGGAGAAGGAACCTGAATTCCTTGAGATAGGTGATCAGTGCCTGGGCTTCGCCAGCAGGCGAAGGCATCCCAAGGCAGTTGCTGGGCTTGGAGGTCATGGGGGCATAGGCTACAAAGGAGACAGATCTGAACCTTACAACACCCTGCTTGGCCCCAGAGGATGGCTTGTTAGCCAGAGACCAGTAAGATTCATCAGAGAAGGAACAACCTAAGACAGGTACAGTTGCAGAGGGGCCATCAGGAGAGAACTTGGGCGTCAACAGAGATGGGGCACAGACTCTCCCTGCCACCCCACCCCCAACTTTGCAGGGGCCTGAACCCTCATCCCTTCTGAGGGAGGTCTCCTGCCCCCATGGCTACTTTGTTTCTCATGCTCAGCACAGATTGGGACCCAGGTAACAGACATAAACTTACTGATAGTAGCTGCCCTATATCTAAATTCAGCCTAGCACCAGGAATGCTCAGTGCCTACTCAAGAATGCAAATAAACCTTTCCACTAATATTTACAGGGTAACCTAAGATTGTTGATAGAGTATTAAATTTGATAGTAAAAGAGTAATCAAGCTTTCAGATTAGTTTAAATTGGCTAACTGAAATAAGTGAATACCTAAGAAAATTTAATTGTACTGGACAAAAAGCTGTTTCTAAAGTATTAACTAAAATTTCGATTGGTAGTTCATCTCATGATAAAATTGTTTAACATGCAATGAACATAAAGGAGGCATATTTGTGTGCAAAAAAATAAAATTTAAAGTTATCAAGATTGCATTAAAAATTTTACAAAAGTCTCCTTTAATCAAAAAAAGCGGGATAGTAGGATAATATCATGTCAGGAAAAATATCCGGTAAGTAAATTACATCTAGAGAAGTTTTACTTTAGAAAATTAATTTTCATTTGTAATACTAACAGCTAGACACCCATGAAAAATACATGGTGTCAAAATAAGCCAAAGAAAAATTGGTTGGGCAAAAATATAAAGGATCCCAAGTCAATTTTATAGAAAAGATACCTTTATAAACTTTTGGTTGAGAATATGTTTATATACTTTCAGAAAACAACTCCAAGACAAGTGGATTCCTGCAACAGAGAGGAATTGACAGGTCTGCTCCAACTACAAAGACAAGAGGAGAAACAGTTCAGAGATGGAAGACGTTGATGACACCTTGCCATGCTAGCAATCAGCGGCTGTATATCACTACAGAATGCCTAGGACCGAACCAGAGAGGGTCAGACCTGCATTGCCACCATTTCTCCACTATCCAGATACCATTGCTGAATGTGACACATACGGAACTATTTGACATTGAAACAGGGACTCATAATTATTGGACATTGAAATTGGAACTCAAACATTTTTTGTTCTTTTAAGTTTGTTTCTAGCCTACAGAGGCAAGATGTTTTTAAGGAAAAGAATTGGGGGATAGGGGTGGGGGAGAAACAGATACAGAGACAAAGAAGCAATGAACAGACTATCATACCACAGCGGGAAAGCAGGGGAGGTAAGAGATCAACCAAAGGACTTGTATGCATGTATATAAGCATAACCAATGGATAGAAGACTCTGGGGTGGGGGGGAGGGACAGGTGAGGGCATGTACTGTGGGGTAGGAAAGCCGGGGGGGGGAGGTCAATAGGGGGAAAAAAAGGAGACATATGTACTACTATTTGTAATACTTTAAATAAATATCTAAAAAAAAAAAGAATTTAGTAATGAGTCTTCTACCTGTTCACACCATGGGTAGATTGATAATTTTGGCTAGATCTCAAATTTCTTGTTTTTTTCCTGAGCACTGTGGAGACCTAAAGTTACCATCTTTTGGGAGGCCCCTTTCCAGATACTCACCCTTTTCCAGATAGTCTTTTTCATACAAATAATCTTTTTCCTTCTGTAGATAGTTTTTCTCCTTCAGAGACTTTTTTCCTTTCTGATACTTTTTCTCCAGATTAACATCTTCCTCTACATACTTTTTCAGATAGTCATCTTCCTCCAGATACTCATTCTCTTCCAGATACTCATTCTCTTCAAGAAGTAGAGAGTCTTCCTTTGAACTCTTCTCTTCTCCCTCTGAAGAAAAGATCTGTGTGGGTTGTTGAAAAGTGGTTGGAAGGAGAGGTGATGACTCTTCTGATGATTGACCACTTTTAGTAGACATGCTGGAAAGCAGTAAATAGATGAAACCCTTCAGCAGTAGGCAAAATCACTTCATCCTGGTAACCAACAAAGGAATAAAAGTTCATTAGTTAGTAATTAACTACTGTATGTGATTAAAATACTCATTTCAGTCAGTAATCTTTGGATGAACCTTTGAGTATGTAGATCAATACATGATCCATGAAAAGACACAAAAGGAGGGAATAGGAGCTTTACCCTCAAGAACATAGTGGAGCGAGTACACCTGAAGGCAACACCTTTGAAATTATGGCACAATGTGAAATGAAATGAAAAGGGCTAGAAAATGAAGACATGATCAGTGGGGCTATTATTAGAGAAAACTTTTACTCATCAAAAAAATATTGCCACAGTAAGCAATACAGAAACTGTCTTCTAGAATATTAAAATCTGGGGAGAAAAACCATCATGCAAACAGATTTTTATATAAAAAGTGACAAACACAATGGAAGAGCTACAGACAGGATGGGATAGACATCAGTGAAGGCCTCTGCAGGTGAAGGTCTGTGCGGCAAATAATCATGGCTGCCACTCCTGCTGGAAGGACCACCAGCACTTTACTAATGTTTGACTCCCCAGCTTCAACACAACTGTGAGCACGTTGGCTCCCCAGTAAGTCTTCCATGCTTTGTGTTATGCTCCATCTGGACCATTTATCATTTCCATCAAAGTAATTATTTGCTATATTATTTATTTGCATGTCTGTCTTCCCAACAGAGTGTAAACTTCTTGAGGGCAGAAAGAATTAATTCTTGTTTAAAAATATATTTTTTTAATAATTTCACTCTTCTGCAGCTCCACTGTGAGTATCCACAGTGAAATATGTCATTTCTTGTCTGGATTGCTGTAGTACACTCTTCAATGGCCTTCCTGCCACCATTACTCCCACCCTGCTAGTGTTTTTGTGAAAATATAAATCAAATCATCATATGCATTGCTTAAAAATATTCCAGTGGCTTTCTTGTGCACTTAGAATAAAATGTAAACACCATTCCACACCTTCCAGGACCCTGAGAGATCTGCTGCTTGCCAGTCTTCCTGGCTTTTCTTGCCATTCCTTCCCTATTCTCTTACCTTGTTATTCTCTCCTATAACACCACTGTTTCCTTTGTTAAAATTGATTTTAGAAAAAGAAGGGAGAGGGAGAGAAAGAAGAAAACATTGATGTGAAGGCAAAACATTGACTGACTGCTCCTCTCTCCATACTGTGGATAGAGCCCACAACCTCAGCATGTGCCCTGACCCGGAATCAAACTGGTGACCTCTCGTTGCATGGGATGATGCTCAACCATCTAAGCCACACCTTCCAGGGCCTACTATTTCTAACTATGTTTCTGTGTTTACTTGTTCAATCTTTATTTTCCACTAGCCTGTGTGTCAATGACAGTGACTTTATGTGACCTGTTTGCCACTCTATCTCCAATGGTTAGCTTAGTGTCTGATACAGAATAGATATCCAAAAAATATCTGACCAGTGACTGAATGAAAGGCCAAGATTAATGATTCTAAAGCATTGCACTCCAAAGTTTTAAATATCATAATATATTCTGCTCAATAGGATAAGTTGAAGAGGCTGCTCATTGTGGAAGTCACCTGCCTGGAATCCTTCTGTTTGCTCTGGGGACTTAAGAAATCTTAGCCTCAGAATTCAAGATGGAAGCATAGGTGAGCACCTACACTGCTGCCTCACACAACCATTTCAAAACTACAACTAAAAGACAAAACAGACATTATCCAGAACCATAGGAAAGCTGGCTTAGTGGAAACTCTACAACTAGAAGGAAAGAGAGGGGCTCTCAGAGACTCAGAGGAGTGGCAAAACGCTGAGGTATGGAGACATGTGAGTGGAGAGAGCAAGTGCTGGATTGCCTGGCTGGCTTCCTCTGGCAGGAGAGATATGGGAGACTCTGAACTGCACTGAACCCCAGGTCCGGCTGAAACTCATAGCGGGGGAGTTTGGACTGTAAAAAGGGAAAAGTACACGGGAATTTAGGGGAGGCACGAAAGGGCAGAGGTCTGGTGGCATGCACAGCACTGTGCACAGAAGACCGATTGCTGATTGTGCCACTGGCTTTCATGAGTGGGTGGGAGACAGAGCCTCCCAACTGTACCACATCTAACTCCATTAAACCCCAGTTTCAGGTGAGACCTGAGGACCCACACTCATATGGTCCCGGAGTGCAGGGGAGCCAGAAAGGCAGAGGTCTAGAGGCATGCATGTGCTCAGGGACTGCTCCAGCGATTACCCAGAGACACGTGAGACCCAAGGGTCACATAGGATAGGGCTGACTGGAAGGCAAGACAGTCCATTAAGCCTTGAGACTCGACCCCTCCCACGCTCAACAGAGAGATTTTTGCAGTTTTACAAGTCTTGTATCATAAGGCTGAATCCAACACAGAAGTTGTCCCGGCATAGCGAAAATGCGGAGACAAAGGAAGAGATCACAAACAAAAGAAATGGAGGAAAACAAACGACTGGATATAGAGTTCAAAACCACATTTATAAGGTTTTTCAAGAATTTCCTAGAAAAGACAGATAAATTTAGCGATACCCAAGAGAAGATGAAAAAAGACCAACTAGAAATTAAACATACACTGACTAAAATAAAAAATATTATACAGAGACCTAACAGCAGATTAGAGGAATGCAAGAATCAAGTAAAAAATTTGAAATATAAAGAATCAGAAAACACTCAACTGGAAAAGCAAGAAGAGAAAAGAATCCAAAAATGTGAAGATATTTAAGGAGACTCTGGGACAACTTCAAGCATACCAACTCAGAATTGTGGGGGTGCCAGAAGAAGAGAGAGAGCAAGATACTGAAAACCTATTTGAAGAAATAATGACTGAAAACTTCCCACATCTGGTAAAAGAAATAGATTTACAAGTCCAGGAAGCACACAGAACCCCACATAAAAGGAATCCAAAGAGGACCACACCAAGACACATCATAATTAAAATGCGAAGAGCAAAAGACAAAGAGAGAATATTAAAAGCAGCAAGAGAAAAACAGTTAATTACCTACAAGGGAGCACCCATACGACTGTAAGCTGACTTCTCAACAGAAACTATGCAGGCCAGATGGGAGTGGCAAGAAATATTCAAAGTGATGAATAGCAAGAACCTACAACCAAGAATACTTTACCCAGCAAAGCTATCATTCAGAATTGAAGGGCAGATAAGGAGCTTCACAGATAAGAAAAAGCTAAAAGAGTTAATCAACTCCAAACCAGTATCATATGAAATGCTGAAAGGCACTCTTTAAGAAGAGGAAGAAGAAAAAGGTAAAAGACAAAAAATTATGAACAACAAATACATATCTATCAAGTGAATTTAAAAATCAGGTGAATGAAAAATCTGATGAACAGAATAAACTAGTGAATATAATAGAGTCAGGGGCACAGAAAGGGAGTGGACTGATAATTATCAGCGGGAAAGGAGTGAGGAAGGTGCAAGGAGAGAATGGGAAAAAATCATACACCTATAGGTGAGGTCAATGCGTGGGGAGGTAAGGGTAGAGGGAGTGGTGGGAGCCAGGTGGAGGAGAGTTATGGAGGGGAAAAAAAGAGAAACAAATATAATAATCTGAATAATAAATATTTAATTTTAAAAAGAAAAGAAAAAAAAAGAAATCTTAGCCTAACTTTTTCAGGATCTCTGATTGGGAACTCTGTTCTAGAGACCCAGGCAGATAAAATAATTAGGAACACTTTCTAGCATATGTACAACATAATGCTTGAGGTGAGAGAAGTGATGTGTGAGGACATTCATAATGGACCAATTGCTTATTTTGTCCCCCTACAGGGTTGCTAGAGCCCTCGAACTCTTGGGTTTTAATAGGATTAGCAGTGTGGTGAACATAGAGGTGTGCTGCCCAGAACTCTTTTCCAAGAAGTACTAGAGAATGTGGTCAACAGACAGCCACAAGCCACCAGCTTTGCTAGGATCTGCCTCAGCTGCAGAAGTCATGCATCTAAGACTAAGAAAGGTGAGGTATAAAAATCCAGCTGAGCCCTGGCCATTTTAGCTCAGTGGATAGAGTATCGGCCTGTGAACTAAAGGATCCCGGGTTCAATTTCGGTCAAGGGCATGTACTTTGGTTGCAGATTCCTCCCTGGCCCAGACCATAGTCAGGGCTTGTGTGGAGACAACCAATCAATGCGTTTCTCTCACATCGATGTTTCTGTCTTCTCCTCTCTCTTCCACCCTCCCTAAAAATCAATGGAAAAATATCCTTTGGTGAGGATTAACAAAACAAACAAACAAATCCAGCCAACCCCAGGTGGGAAACCTCAGAGGTGATGTTCACCCAGAGTTTTGCACCAGGCTAGCCAAGCTAGCTAACTCTTCCACAGCACAGTCTCCCTCTCAGGCTTGTGTCCTTGCCCTTCCTTTCTCAGGTGTTGGTCCCTAATGAACATTTTTCACCTCAACAGGTTATATCACAATAGTTCGTACCTTAGAGTATTTTCAGAGAACTCATCCTATGACAGGCAACTTCATAAAATGTCAATCTGGAAAAGAATTGATTGCAAGTTTAGGGAAAGGCCTCATGGATAGTTTGATACTTTTAAGGGGTGGGGAACATCCAGCCCATGGGCTGTACAAGACCTCATTAAGGGTGAGTTAATTAAATATTTGACCGAATATAGCAGGCTAACTTTTAAGTTAATAATTTTGTATGGCCCACAAGTCATGTTATAAATATCCAAATGGCTCTTGGCAGAAAGAAGTTTCCCCACCCCTGCTAAAAGGTTGGGAGGGTGAGGAGTAGTCAGACCTGCCTGTGGCAGGGAAAACAGAAGTGGCAAAGAGAGGACAAGGTGGAGAAGTAAAGGCAGAGGCATGACAGAACTTAAAAAAAACAGTGTTAAGCATCTTGTGTTGGGTGGTGATTGGAAAAGTATTAGGATTAAAGCAACTCTGGAGCAAGAGATCTTTGAGCCATTCACCAAGTAGTTGGAAAATAGCAGAGATTGGGCTCTGTCTGTAATTGACTCACTCTTCTCAGTCATCTCACTGCTCTGTGGTGTATGCATGTCTTTGTTTGTAGGCTACTTCCAATGGTTTTTGAAGGAGGTGAGGAACATGAGATGAAGATGGAGGGTAATGTCTGCAAGAAAGTATACATATGGGGCCCATATCTATGTCTACCGGAGCCCCTTCTGTTGTAAGGAAGCCTTCCAACCTTATTTTGACTTAAAATCTAAATACTAAAGCTGTTCTCTTCAGATCCCACTTGCTTCTGATGTCATCCCTGTAAGCAGAGCAAGGAGGAAGGGACTGGGTGGAGAGAACAGTTGAGAAATCATCTGTCCAGCCCAAGTCTGGAAGTAGGGAAGGAGCACCCTCAGGCACCAGCCACCCCCTCAGAGATGTGTTCACCCTTCAGGGATCCCAGATTAAAAAAAAAAAAAAAATCAGCCGATCCCCTGGACAGGTCAGAATGCATTTGTCAACAGTATGCTCTCAGTCAGGGTTAAGAATCTTTTCTTTTCACTTTCTCATCGGGCCTTGTAAAAAGTGTCCAGTCAGTTGCATTCTCATGTTAAAGATTAGAAAAGAAACTGTACTGTAGATACTCTCTTTTTAATTATCCTTGAATCTAGACATTTATTTTAAAAAGCCGTTAAGCAGAAATAAGTAGCAATGGCACTCGGATACCCAGTGTCTGAGACAAACATGCTTGTGTGAACTTGTGATTCAGATCTTGACTCACTCTGACTCTCATTTCTGACAGACCGCAGACTAATTTTGCAGTCACAACAGAAAACATCAACTTCATTAAAGCTGGTTGTAACCAACTGATTGCATCTCATTAACTTCTAAACTAGCTTCACAAAATGGCTGCTTCAATCAAAGCAGCTGGCAAACATTTTATTCAGCTTAAATAATTAAAAAAATCAGAGTGAATATTTAGGATTGGCAGAATTCACACACAAAACTCAAGTCTTCTGGTTTCTGTTTGAAATAGAGTCTCGGGCAACTGCTGGCTGGCTTTCCCGTGTGGAACAGGTGACACTGCCCTCTTTGAAAGGGACAGCACTTTCCATTTCTGATTCTGTCCCTACCTTCAGCTCAGTTCTCAATCATCACAGTCAGGTTGTTTTTCTTATAGTAGAGCCATAGTTTTCTGTATCTCTAAAGAAATAAAAAAATAAAAATAAATAAAATGAAGCCATGTCTTTGTGAACTGGGTGGGGTCTGCTCTTCCTCATACTTTGCCTGTTCAGGCCTTAGCTTTATCTTTCCAGGTGCAGAGGGGTGGGGCCTTTACCCTGTTTACACAGTTCACCACTGAATACTAGCACCAAGCATGGTGTTCGGTACTTGCTGAAAGGCTTGTGCTTTGGAAACCAAATCAATGCACACAAAGGGACTTAACACTTGGGTAGGAACAGAGACCTTGGGCATGAAACCAGCTTTGCTCTGTACAACTCTTGTGGCCCTAGATGCTGGCCCTGGGCAGAAAGAAATACAAGGACATGATTTGCAGGCCTGGCCATACACTCTCTTATCTCTCATGCTTTTCTCTTGCCTTCTGGACCATGAAAACTTGCCCTACTTCTCTGGAAGCAGCCCAAGGACCTCATTTGACCCAGATGTCTTTTTTTTTTTTTCTTTGTTCTTTATCTTTTATTTTTATTTATTTATTTTTTATTCTCTATTTTGGCCAATTATGTTTTTTGTGTTTTTTTTTTCCCCAATAGAAAAAGATAAACATTTCTTTGTATGTCCTGGTTTATTTTATTTTTTAAATTTCATTTTTTTAAAATATATTTTTATTGATTTTTTACAGAGAGGAAGGGACAAGGATAGAGAGTTAGAAACATTAATGAGAGAGAAACATCAATCAGCTGCCTTCTACGCACTTCCTACTGGGGATGTACCTGCAACCAAGGTACATACCCTTGACCAGAATCAAACCTGGGACTTTTCAGTCTGAAGGCCTACACTCTATCCACTGACCCAAACCAGTCAGGGCCCGGGTGTCTTTTGTTATCACCATTCTTACCTTTCCATTCTGAAAAGGAAGGCAGGCTCTGGTTTCTTCCTGACAAGGAGGGCCAATGAAGGCCCTGTACCAACGACCCCGAGTGCCCTTGGGTCCCCGTTCAGGGTCTCTAAGGGACCTTGTCTCCCACGCATAGCCCCCCACCACAGCTAGGGATCTCTTACCTGACCTTGACTCACCAACGTCCTGCACACCCAGTGGACCTGCCAATTTTCCTGCCCTACAGCAGGGGTACAGCTTTACAGATTGGTCAAGTCCCCTGTCAATAACTTGACACAGCCACTTCAGATAATCAGCAGAGGAGGGGTCTGTGTGCACAAGAAAAGGGGGAGTTGAAGCAGGAATATGTCTCTGAAGGAGCAGAATGGCAGGGTGGTTAAATTCTGGGACCAGGTTTCCTGGCATGAAATCCCAGAGGTGGCCACTTATGCACTGTATGATTTTGAATGAGTTTCTTAACTCCCTTGGGACTTAATTTTCTATCTGTAAAATGGGTAGAACAATAGTAACAACCTCTCATGAGGATTCAATGAGGCAATATGTGTTTGCATAAGTAGTGCCAGGCACAAATGTGAGCTATGTTATTATAATTGCACACTCATTCTGAATCAGCACTCAAGGTGTGTGTGTGTGCAACAGTATATCTGTGTATGAGTATGCATATGCCTGAGTGTATCTTTCTGAGTCTTCATTAGTCCAGGGCATGGGAAGAGGAAAAAAAAGACTGCTTTCCATGACCTTGCTCCTTGGTCCTGACTGAATTTAGAGACTTGGGGCCATTTGTCTTTCAGTGAGTCCTGGTGGCTGGACTCCAGGGAAAATGATGGCCCACAGGTAGTGTCAGAGGCGAGCTTCCTTATTTTCCAGAACCTGTCCTTGGAAAGGCTGCCTGGTCCAAAGGAATTGCAGGTGATGTTTAATTTGCTGGGACAGAACAGAACTCTCTCATAATGAATGAGTCTGTTTTCTGACTCTGTCCTGATTGCAGGAAGTTGATATGTATGAATGGAACGGCCCTCCTGAGGCTACTCATTCACGTTTCAAACAGCTGTGGTTCAGAAGTCCTCGGATTAAATCAAGCTTCCTCACCTTCACTTCCACTCCTTCACCAGCCCTTTCCATCCCTGGGGGAACCTCAACAGAGAGTTCTCACTCCTTTCCCACTTGACAGCTTTTTAAGGGGTTGAATATAACAAGGAGACCTTTCTCCTGACTCCAGGCTCTGCCCTCCAGGGTCTCTACTCCACATCTGACAGGTATGTCAAACAGTGTGCCCACACTGAGCCCTGCTCTTTTTCCCAATCACCCTATGTCAAAGCCTGTGGAATAATCATCAGCTCTTCTCTTTCTTCCTCACCCTACATGAACTCTACTAGAAAATCAGGGTGGCTCCTCCTCCAGAGAATCTCACCACTGCTTTCCCCCCTCCATGTTCCCACACTGGTCTTAGCCACCATCACATTTTGTCTGGACTAGTGCAGTTACCACCTAGCAGGTCTATTCTTCACAAGATAGGCAGCTTTTAAAACATAAGTCAAACAGCCTCACTTCCCTGTGCAGGCCCCGCATCTCAGACATTAAAAGCCAAAGCCCTTCCAGGGCCCACAGCTCCTACTTGATTGGCCCCCATCACCTCTCTAACCTCTTTCCTATTGCTCTTTCCCTCCTCCCTTGGTTCCTGTAACACTGATATCAGTGCTGCTCCCAACATACACGATCCTGGCCCACCTGAGGCCTTTGCTCTATCTGTTCCTCAGGTAATCTGCCTGGCTCACTCTCTAATCTCCTTCCTGCCACCAAGTCAATGAAGCAAACTCCTACTATCCTATATACAGCCACTTGCCCAATCATGGCACTTCTGATTTCCCTTAACTTACTCTACTTTTCCCCATTTTCTAGGGAGCATTTATCACCTTCTAACATACTAAGTACTTTAGTCCTTCATTATATGTATTGTCTGTCTCCTCTCATGAGTAAGTACCCTACGGGCTGGTATCTTTGTTTTTATTCACTGATTTCCCTATATGCCCAAAACAGTGCCCAGCACATAGTAGTTAAAAATCAATATTTATTGAATGAATGTGTCAATTATGATCCCTCCTCCCCCGGTTCACATTTAATTTGACCAGACAGTAGATGGTGTAGTTTCTAGGTCCTTCTTCACTATTTAGCTGCCCTCTGGATGGGCTGTAGTGTGTCAAGAACTCTCTAACATGTATGGCCTAAAACAGAACCCAGGGCTCTGGGCCTAGCCTGATGGCATAGCCATCTCTGGGACACCGTGTTGCATGTCTGAGAACAGTTAGTTCTGTCAGCTCTGTAATATGTTCGGATACCCGCTCCAAAGGACGACTCAATTTCTTTTTTTTTATTTTTTATATTTTATTGATTTTTTACAGAGAGGAAGAGAGAGGGATAGAGAGTTAGAAACATCGATGAGAGAGAGAGACATCGATCAGCCGCCTCCTGCACGCCCCCTACTGGGGATGTGCCCGCAACCAGGATACATGCCCTTGACTGGAATCGAACCTGGGACCTTTCAGTCTGCAGACCGACGCTCTATCCACTGAGCCAAACCGGTTTTGGCATGACTCAATTTCTTTTCTCTGTAACTGGGACTTAACATTTTCTCCATCTCTTTCCAGATATTTTTTTTTAAATTGGAATTCCAGCCATTTCCTATCATCTATGTCTTCATCCAAATCATCAATACAAACATCAAACCAGAGAGCCCTCAGGACAGAGGCTAAGGCCCCCATCTGGATGATCTTCATCCATCAGTCAGAAAGGGAACTAGCATTTTTATGTCAGCTACTGTGCTGGGCCCTTAGCCCTCACAGCAACCTCCATGCAGGCATAATTATCTCACATTATAGATGAGGAAGTGGGGTTCAGATTTTAAGAACAGAAAGGTTTGCAACCTTTATTAACAGGGTCATAGTGACAAAAAGTAGTTTGAGATAAAAAATGTCATTTTCCTGACCATCAGAAATGAACCAGAGTGTGGAGAAAGAGGATCCTACTACAAATATGTTTTGCTGAAAAAAATGAGAAGGCCTTGAGGAATGCAGTTCATTTTCTGGAGAGCTGGCAGGCCAAGCCTTTGAAGGCCCTCCCCCTTGGCTCTTTGAGCCCTGCCCCTGACTCAGAAATGACAGAAAACCCCTCCTTCTTGACTGTCTAAAGCCTCACCCCATCAACTTGCTGAGGCCTCTCTAGCTCCCTGAGACTCCAATCCCCCTTTAATAAAGGTTGGGCAAAGGGTTCCAGTTCCATATAACTTACTTTGTGGGACTCTGTGCTGTCTGGCACCTTTCCCAAATGCTCCCAAACCAGCACAAGAAATATTCTAGAATTCTGCCCAGGATCAACATCAGTCTCACTGAGTTATAATTTGCAATGTCTGCTTTTCTTCTCCCTTTATTTAAATCAGGAAAATGTTCTACTTTTTCCAGATTTGGAATACTACTTATTTTTTTCTTTCTTTTTTAATATAATAAATCTTTATTGTTCAGATTATTACAATTGTTCTTCTACCCCCCATAGCTTTCCTCCACCCAGTTCCCACTCCACCCTCTTCCCTTATTCCTCCCCCAGCCCTGCCACTGTCCTCATCCATAGGTGTACGATTTTTGTCCAGTTTCTTCCCGCACCCCTACACCCCTTTTCCCGAGAATTGTCAGTCCACTCCCTTTCTATGCCCTGATTATATTATATTCACCAATTTATTCTGTTCATCAGATTTTTTATTCACTTGATTTTTAGATTCACTTGTTGATAGATATATATTTGTTGTTCATAATTTTTATCTTTACCTTTTTCTTCTTCTTCCTCTTCTTAAAGAGTACTTTCAGCATTTCATATAATGCTGGTTTGGTGTTGATGAACTCCTTTAGCTTTTTCTTATCTGTGAAGTTCTTTATCTGACCTTCAATTCTGAATGATAGCTTTGCTGGGTAGGCTAACCTTGGTTGTAGGTTCTTACTATTCATCACTTTGAATATTTCTTGCCACTCCCATCTGGCCTGCATAGTTTCTGTTGAGAAATCAGCTGACAATCATATGGGTGTTCCCTTATAGGTAATGAACTGTTTTTCTCTTGCTGCTTTTAGTATTCTCTCTTTGTCTTTTGTTCTTGGCATTTTAATTATGATGTGTCTTGGTATGGTCCTCTTTGGATTCCTTTTGTTTGGGGTTCTGTGTGCTTCCTGGACTTGTAAGTCTATTTCTTTCACTAGACGGGGGAAGTTTTCAGTCATTATTTCTTCAAATAAGTTTTCAGTATCTTGCTCTCTTTCTTTTTCTGGCACCCCATAATTTGGATGTTGGTACACTTGAGGTTATCTTCAAATTTTTGGATTCATTTTTCTTTTTTGCTTTTCTGGTTGAGTGTTTTCTGCTTCTTTGTATTTCACATCTTTGACTTGATTCTTGTGGTCCTCTAGTCTACTGTTAGGTCTCTGTATAATATTTTTTATTTTAGTCAGTATATGTTTAATTTCTAGTTGGTCCTTTTTCATATTCTGAGGGTATAGATCATATTGTCAAGAGTCTTTTTAAGTTTATAGGCCTTTTTTAGGAAATTCTTGAGAAACCTTATAACCATGGTTTTGAACTCTTTACCCAATCATTTGTTTCTCTCCATTTGAGATCTGTTTCTTTGTCTCCACAGTTTTTGCTGCTTCCCTGAGTTGGTAGAGTAGCTTTGTGTGCTAGGTGTCCCATATAGCCCTGTGGCTCAGTCTCCCCAGTTATCTGAGGTGGACACTCTTGGTGCATTCCTTTGTGGACTATAGAAATTCTACAATTTCCTTAGCCTTGTTGTAGTTAAGTGACTGGGAGGGATTGACCTCCAGGCCAATTGGCTGTGAGGATCACTTGTTTCTACACTGGGATAACTTCTGTCCTGGAGACACCTTCATGAGACAAGACTTGCAAAATTGCAAAAGCCTCTGTGCTTAGCTTGGATGGGGTGGAGTTTCAGGGTGGAGCAGACATCCTTGGCTTCTCGTCAGCTTTATCCTATGAGGTCCCTGGGTCTCCGTGTCCCTTGGTAATCACTGCAAGCACCTCTGAGAGAAAGCCACCCTCAAGTTTTACCCCCTATTAGATAGTCCAGATTTCCTCTGAGTGAGTCTGGATTTCCAGAGTCTCGCTTGGAACTGGTGTTCAGTGCAGTTGGGAGCTTCTGTCTCCCTCCCACTTGAGAAAGCCAGCCATGTACTGAGCTGCTAGTCCTCTCTGTACCTCAGCTTTTTGCAGATCCTCTGAGTCTCAATGTGCTTTTCTCTTTCCTTCTATTTGTAGAATTTCCACTCAGCCAGCTTTCCTATGGTTCTGGATGGTGTCAGTTTTGTCTTTTAGTTGTAGTTTTGAAATTGTTGTGCGAGACAGCAGTTTAGGTATTTACCTATGCTGCCATCTTGATTTTCTCTTTCTGGAATACTACTCTTATTCTTCGCTATGCTTCAATTATTTGGAGAATATTTTGAGTGTAAAACAAATGTTTGCCGGGAACCAATTCCAGCATGTAACAATTATAAGAGTTTCATCAAAAGACTGGTGAAGCTTGGGGGCTCAACAAGGGCTGAGCCACATACGTAGTTTACCTGTTGGAACAGCTAAATGGCACTTCCCCCAAACCTGAATAGGATCATTTGCTGCCAGTTAACTCAGGGAATCTTAAATCTGCATATTATTGCCTCCTGTTGGCCAAACACCTGAACAGCTATAGGCTATTCCCCATTCTGATAATACTTCTGTAATCCTTTGAAGTGTATGTCTCCACCTTGCCTTAGGGCAAACTGTGTTAATAAAAGCAGGATCCTGAGTCAGGTTCTTTAGCTGAAGCTCCTCTGACCTCCAATGCCTTTCAAAATTATCTTTTGTCTTTGGACTCCTTCTTGAATCTATACAGCAGCTCCCTCCTCCAGAATGCAGCACCCTTTGTAATGCTGGGGATAAGAACCTGAGCAAATGATGACCCAAACTGGGGCTTAACCCTGGAAATACCAACATTAATGGCACACTTCTGGAGAAAGAAGGATTCACCTGAGTGGAAACAACACCGGTATGGTGGTAAAATCAACTGTGCATAGAGTCCATGCCAGCTTCTTAACCCCATGGATCCATAAGTGCATGAGTTATATTTTGTGTTTAAGTCAGATTATTAAGGGGAAAAATTTGGTCAAAAGAAAAATTATAAAGAAATTGGAATATCTAAAGGTACTTTTTAAAAATCAGCCTGAAAAATGAGTTCCATGGTCATCTTTAATGTGGTTTCTTGTTCAAATCATGAAAAACCTAATTTGTTTTGAAGATCTAAAATCTGTAATTTCTAATAAGCTACCAGATCATCTGCCCCTGAAAGGAAATGAACTCCCCTCCATCTTGTCCTATAGAGCTGGGCCCCCTGCCTAAACCCCCTCCCTTTTCTGGGAGGGGCCATAGGTGGGCCAGCAATGTCCTAGCTTCCCCAACCACCACAAATGGACCAATGAAGCTCCAGGAACACAGTGAGGGTCCTAATAAGGCTAAACCACAGAAAGACCCTAATTCAAGTGACGAATCTCTGTAACCCTCATCACTTTCCTAAGCCCTCCCAATTATCCTACCCCATATAACTCATTGTTCTGCCCCGGCTCGCTCTCTTGTCTCACTGCTGGGCCAGAAAGAGGCTGAGAGCCAAACCCGGGTTTGAATAAAGACTCTTTGCTTTTGCATCGGAAAAGGCTCCTTGATGGTTGATTATTGGGGACCCCGAACTCTGGGCATAACACCCCCAAAGAGGAGACTGTGCAGTTAGAGAGATTAAAGTAGTCAGCTCTCTCCCGGGGAGATTCCTCAATGTTTTGTTTAAAAATTTTCTAAGAACTCACTGGGGAATGCAAAATTTGGTGAAGGTCACCTTAAGTGCTAGTTATTACTTTGAAAAATGAAAAAGGAAAACTTAAATGTGTCTTTATTAAGCATGAAAAGAAATGCAGCCAGATCTGTTACTGACAGTTCCCCGAAAGCAAGCAGGATGTGGGGGAAGGGAGACACATGGAGATCCAATATGGACACCCACTCTCCCAGTATGCCAATTTAAAGTCTCCTTCTCACCATAAAAAATTTAGAACTGTATCTGGGATTTCTGTGCTCATAAAGAGAGAAGCTAGCTTAAGACAAAATGTGTGCACAGTCCAATTTTGGATTTTAATAAAGTCTTGAACTAAGCTTAACTCTCTTTACGGATGGTGTAGAAAGACCAGGAATGGTTTTTTCCTGCAAGAAGAAAGATGGCAGATTTGACACAGGAAAAAAATGCAGGCTAGTTCAAGCAAAGAGATCGGCATTTTCATAATAAAGAGTAGTTTTTAAAATGCTAATGAACCATGTTAAAAAGTTAACTTTAAGGCCATTGAGAAAATCAACAAATTGTCTCTGTTATAGAATTTATCCAAAGTAAATGCCTTAAGATAATTAGAATTGGATTTGAATCTCAAAAATTGTTGAAAAATGTATTATAAAGGTCTATATAGCCCAGGAAGGCTGGCTACGCTCTTTGTTAATAAAGAAAGCTAATCACCCTTCCCCCAAAAGTCAAGTGGCTAGGCCAAAAACCTATTTCACTAGCTAAACACAGTTTTTCCCGCAGTGGCAAATTTTTAAAGAAAAAATGTGGCTCATTTGAAATCAGCTTTCTGTCAGTAGCCATCTTTAAGGAATGTGGTAATTTACATTTGAATAGACCAATCCTGTTTCACCATCCAGAAACGTAGGTTTGGCAGATTAAAATTTTGGAAGTTTGCTTCCTCATGAAAAATCTATAGGACAAAATTAAAGCTATTGATTGATTATGTCTTGTATTTTTTAAATTTATTCTTAAAAATATAAAAGTATTACTAGTCTAAATATTTGACTTGCCAGTTCTAAAAGTTTAATGTTCAATTAAATTGGAAGAAATTATATAGTTGTGGTAATTAAATGCCTAAAGTATAAGAATTTATTTTTGAAAAAATGTGTTTTTTTTCCTGAAATAATTAGGAATTCAAAATATGTTGTTTATTGGTCTAATTAAATAATAGAATTGATTTTGTGATCTGAATGAAATTTTTAATACAGAAACCAGTTTAAATTTAATTGATATTTTAAGATAATTATAAAAGGTATTATAAACTTTAAATCATTTTCCAAGTTAAAATTTAAAGGCTTTATAACTGAGGGATAATTTTAAAACATTTCACAGGCCCTGAAATGTTTTCAAGAAGTTATTCTCTCTTTTTAAAGGAAATATTTTAAATTTAGCCAATCTAATATACTTGAAATCACATGGAAAGCTTTATCAAATAAAATTTAATAACTATATTTTACTTATAAATGTTATGAAAGTTTTGGCCTCTAAGGAGGACAAAATAAAATTTCTAAATAAAGACAAATTTTTAATAGTAGAATTTTAAAATAATTTTAAAATCATAAAGTCCATAGCCACCTGCATTGTTAATTAGAATGGAGGGGTGGGGCAACTTTTGTGCCTAGTGAATCAGACATAAACATTTACTAAATTTGCTTTGCTTTTTAATTAAGGATATCTACTTAATATACGTTATAAATTAGATTTTTAAAATATAATCAAGGTTTTATATAATTAAGTTATATAAAAAGCCAATATTTTTATAAACAATTAAATTCTAATAAAGCCACCAGAAACAGCTAGTTAGATTTCTGTTTGTCTGCAATATAATTTTGACTGTCTATCTTTAAGGGATTTTGGTTTGCTCTTTCTTTGTTTATTGTGAAAATAAACAAACCATCTTTTCTGTCAAAGAACAGTTTAGACAGCTGCCATTTTGGACTGTCTGATTGGGCAGCAGCCATGTTGGCCAGATGGCTTGTTGCTCCCCTGGTAGCTGCCATCTTGAAACAGCAAAGGCCAACCCCCCCCTTTGAATTATATAATATCTTTGTAAGAAATTTGAATAAGTCTTCTAAGAAAGTTACAGAAGGCTTCCCATAATCCCTCTGTTTATGCAAATAAGCCAAAGGAGACATTCTTTAAAAATATAATTCTAAATTTAATAAAAAGGAGAAATTTTAAAATTTTGAAATCTCTTCCACTAATATTTACAGTAAAAACTGTGCATAAGCTTTTTATTTTGATGTAGTCCCATTTGTTTATTTTCTCTTTAGCTTCCATTGCTCTTGGAGCAGTATCAGTGAAGAATTTCCTTTGGCACATGTCTGAGGTTGTGCTACCTGTGGTTTCCTCTAGTATTTTTATGGTTTCTCATCTTATGTTTAAATCCTGTATCCATTGGAAGTTGTTGTTGTTGTTGTTTTTGTTTGTTTGTTTGTTTTTGTGTGTGTGCGTGTGTGTGTGTATGGTGTAAGTTGGTGGTCTAGTTTCATTTTTTGCATGTACTGTTCAATTTTTCCAATACCATTTATTGAAGAGACTGTCTTGACTCCACTGTATGTTCATGCCTCCTTTGTCAAATGTTAATTGAGCATAGTGGTTTGGGTCAATATCTGGATCCTCTATTCTCTTCCATTGGTCTACATGTCTGTTCTGTGCCAGTATCAGGCTATTTTGAAAACAGCTTTGTAATACAGTTTGAAATCTGGAATTAAGATCTCACCTACTTTATTTATCTTTCTCAGGATTGCTGTGGCTATATATTTATTTTATTTTATTTTATTTTATTTTATTTTATTTTATTTTATTCCAGAGAAATCTTTGGAGGGTTCTTTCTAGGTCTGTGAAATATGTCATTGGTGCTTTAAAGAAGAGTGCATTGAATCTATAGATTGCTTTGAGTAGTATGGACATTTTAATGATGTTGATTCTCCCAATCCATGAGCATGGTATGCTCTTCTATCTGTTTACGTCTACCTCTATCTCTTTTTTCAGTGTCCTGTAGTTTTCCACGTATAGGTCTTTTACCTCCTTAGTTAGGTTTATTCCTAGATATCTTAAGTTTTTTGGAGTGATGGTAAATGGGATTGCTTTTTTAAAGTCTCTCTTTCTGTAAGTTCACCATTAGTGTATAGAAATGCCATAGATTTTTTGGCATTAATTTTGTATCCTGCTACATTGCAAAATTAATTTATTAATTCTATTAGTTTTTTGATGGTGTCTTTTGGGATTTTTATGTACAGTATCATGTCATCTGCAAATAAAGACAGCTTTACTTCTTCTATTCCAATTTAGATGCCTTTTATTTCTTCTTCTTGTCTAATTGCAGTGGCTAATACTTCCAGTACTATGTTGAACAGGAGTGGTAAGGGTGGAAATACCTGTCTTGTTCATGTCCTTAGGGGAAATGGTTTTAGTTTTTGCCCATTGAGTATGATGTTAATTGTGAGTTTATCATATATGGCTCTTATGATGTTGAGGTATGACCCTTCTATTCCCACCTTGTTGAGAGTTTTTATCAAGAAAGGGTGTTAGATTGTTGTCAAATGCTTTTTTTTTTTTGCATGAATTGATATGGCTATGTGACTTATATCTCTCAATTTGTTTATTGATATATCACATTTATTGATTTGTGGATATTGTACCATCCTTGCATTCCTGGGATAAATCCTACTTGGTCATAGTGTATGATCTTTCTACTGCTGGATCCGATTTGCTAGAATTTTGTTGAGGATATTGGCATCTATGTTCATGAGGGATATTGGCCTGTAATTGTCTTTCATTGTATTGTCTTTATCTGGTTTTGGTATTAGAGTGATGCTGGCTCCATAGAAAGCATTTGGAAATGCTCCTTCTTCTTGTATTTTTTGGAATAGTCTGAGGAGGATAGGTTTTAATTTTTCCTTGAATGTTTGGTAAAACTCTCCTGTGTATCTATCTGGTCCCTGCATTTTGTTTGCTGGAAGCTTTTTGATGACGACTTCAATTTCTTCCATACTTATTGGCCTATTAAGATGTTTAGATTCTTCCTGATTGAGTTTTGGAAGGTTATATTTTTCTAGACATATGTGCATTTCCTCCAGGTTGTCCAGTTTGTTGAAATAGAGTTGTTCACAGTATTTTTTAAGAATCTTGTATTTCAGTATGGTCTGTTGTTATTTCTCCTCTTTCATTTCTGATTTTATTTATTTGAATTCTTTCTCTTTACTTCTTGGTGAGCCTGGCTAGAGTTTCATCAATCTTGTTTATCCTTTCAAAGAACCAGCTCTTAGTTTTGTTGATCTTTTGAATTGGTTTTTGGTCTCTATGTTGTTCGTCTCTGCTCTGATGTTTACTATTTTCTTCATTCTGCTTGCACTTGGCTTTTCTTGTTGCTCTCTTTCTAGCTCTTTGAGTTGCAGAGTTAGGTAATTTATTACCATTGTTTTTTTTTTTTCAATAAGCTTGTAGAGCTATGAACTCTCAAGACTGCTTTCAAAGTGTCCCATAAATTTTGTATTGTTGTGTTGTCATTGTCATTTGTTGCCATGATGTTTTTTATTTCTTCCTTGATCTCTCTGTTTACCCAGTCATTATTAAATAGCATGCTATTTAGTCTCCATGTGTTTGATTCCTTTGGACTGTTTTTATTGTAGTTTATTTCCAGTTTTATGCCACTGTGATCTGAGAAGATGCTTTATATGATTTCTGTCTTCTTAAATTTGAAGAGATTTTGCCTATGACCTAATTTGGTCTATCTTTGAAAATGACCCATGTGCACTTGTAAAGAATGTATATTCTGTAGCTTTGGGGTGAAATGTTCTGAAAATGTTAATTAATTTCATCTAGTCTAGTGAGTCATTTAGGATTGATGTTTCTTTACTTTTTTGTTTAGAGGATTTGTCCATTGGTGACAGTGGCGTATTAAAGTCTCCTACTATGATTCTATTGCTGTTAATCTCTCCCTTGATATCCTCCAGGAGATTTTTGTTATGTACAGTGGTACCTTGAGATATGAGTGCCCTAAAATACGAGATTTTTGAGATATGAGCCTTCGAGCGAGCTATTTTTGCTTTGAAATACAAGCAACATTTGAGATAGGAGTAATTGCGTGGATTGGCCGGCTGCACACGACCCACCAGTTTACCGTGACTTGAGCATATCATAGTTTCCCATGCCTCAAGGTTACAGAACGAATTAAACTCGTATCTCGAGGTACCACTGTATTTAAGTGCTCCTGTATTGGGTGTGTATATGTTTACCAGAGTTATTTTTTCTTCTTGGATTGCTCCCTGTAGTATTATGAAGTGGCCTTCCTTATCACTTGTCTTTCACTTTGAAATCTAATTTGTCAGAGGTAACTATTGTTTACCTCACCTTTTTTTTTTCATTTCCATTTGCCTGAAGAACCGTCTTCCATCCCTTCCCCCTCAGTTTGTGTGTATCTTTTTTTCTGAGGTGGGTTTCTTATAGACAGCAGATATATTGGTCATGTTTTCTTATCCAGTCTGTTACTCTATGTCTTTTGATTGGAGCATTTAATCCATTTACATATAAAGTTATTATTGATAGGTACTTATTTGTCACAATTTTTATTCTTTACCCCTGTGATCCTTCTTCAGTTCTCCATTTTTTTATTTTTATTTTTTTATAGCAAACCCTTTAGCATTTCTTGAATTGCTGGTTTGGTGGTAATAAATTCCCTTAGTCCTTTTTTATTTGTGAAGCTCCTGATTTCACCTTCAATTTTGATTGAAATCCTTGCTTGGTACAGTATTCTTGGATTCACACCTTTCCTTTGCATGATTTTGTATATGTCATTCCATTCACTTGTGGCCTGATGAGTTCCTGTTGACAAATCAGTCACTAGTCTGATGGGCGTTCCTTTGTAGGTAATTTTCTGTCTCTCTCTGACCACTTTTAAGATTCTTACTTTGTTGGTGGTGTTTGCCAATTTAATTATAATGTGTCTTGGTGTTGGTCTTTTGGGGCTTATTTTGCTTGAGACTCTGTGAACTTCTTGGATTAGTGTAAATTTTTTCTTCCCTATATCAGGGAAGTTTTCTGCGATTATTCCTTCAAACAGGTTTTCTATTTCTTGCTCAGTTTCCTCTCCTTCTGGAACCCTATGGATGTTGTTGTTGTTTTGTGTTATCTCAAAATTCCCTTAGGCTGTCCTCCTGCTTCTCTACTTGAATATTTTTTCATACTTTGTCTTCCAGCTCACTGATGCTTTCCTCTGCTTCTTATAGTCTACTTTTGATGCTTTTTATTGAGTTCTTTACAGCAGCGATGTCATTTTCCATTTCTTCTTGATTCTTCTTTATTTCCTCTTGATTCTTCTTAATTTCCTCTTGGTTCTTACTCAGATTGTCAAATTTGTCTTCCATTCTTTTCAGCCACCTTGTGATCATTTCTCTGAATTCTTTCTCTGGGAGGCTGCTTGCCTCCATTTTGTTTACTTCCTTTTCTGGTGATGCCTGCTTTTCTTTCATATGCGGGCTGTTTCTTTCTTTTCCCATGGTCTCTGTTCTCCAGGTGTCTGGTTATATAATTCTCTCTCTTTTATGTTCATTTAAAGGCACAAAATACAACACAACCTGGTATAACGTACAAGGCACTGAACAGAAATGTATTCACAATATTAATAATCACAAATAAGGTGACCACCAGAGAGAGACAAATTATGGGAAAGTAGAGAAAGAAAAAACGAGAAAAAAGGATAAAAGAAAAGAAAGGAGTGCTAAAATGAAATTGGGAGAAGGGAGAAAAAAGAAAAAAAAAAGAAAAGAAGAAGAAGAAAAAAAAGTATTGAGAAAAGAAAGAGAATAAGAAAAAAAAGGGGAACAAATTATATATATGAGGAGAAAACGCCAATAGAACAGTCACTAATCCTAACAAATGCCAGCAACAAGTACCTGGAGATTAATACAAACTACAAATAACAACTAATATCAAGGGAGGTGAGGGAAAAAGAGAAAAACAAACAAACAAAGTCAAAGCAAACAAAAAGCAAATGAAAACAAGAACAATAAGGAAAAACAATCTCACAAAAAAGTATAAAAAATTGATATAATCAACCTTCATGCAAACAACAACAAAAAGACATAGAGAAAAACAATTTTTTGGATGGTGAAGACAGAGAAGAGAGAAGTGTATATGGACTTGGGGATTAGAAATTAGATATATAAGTCAGGTGAAATTTTAACCAGGCAAAAAGAAATAATAGAGGAAATCTAAAGTAGGAAAAGGGCAAGAGAAACAGGACAACAAAATGGAAAAATTTAGGAAGAGAGTGATGGCATAAAGGTAGAGTTGAGATAGAGTAAAATGATGATAAAGGAAAGATGAAAATATAATGTAGAACTCTAATCCCAAAGTAAAATGAAGAGAAAATGAAATGACACCTTTTTTAAAAAAAATGTAAAATAGTAATAGTAATAATACTGATTGAAAATAAAAATGTAATAATTAAAAAGTGAAATGAATGGAGGAAAACAGAAAAAAATAGTTTTTTAATTAAAAGATGAAAAACAAATTAAAAATTACAAAAATTAAAAGAATGGAATTTGCAGTAATGAAGGTCATTCACTTCCTCTGTTGTCCTGTTTGGCACGCCTGTTTCCCAGTTGGGACAGTATTGTAGTTTCCTGTCTTCCACTGCTGCACAGTGTTGTAAGACAGTCCTGGTTTTTAAGCAGGCAGGCTGTCTTAATCTCTTTATTTTTTGTTTGATTACACAAGAGCCAATTTGTGAGTCAGCCCCTGAGTGGCAGTGTTTCTGGATTGACCTCAGAGACTATAGGTCCTCTCTAGCCTGGGCTTAGATACTGCTTTCCCTATGGCACTCAATATCGTTTGTGGGAGTGCGTTGCCTCAGAGCTGGCTCTCTGATGGCTATTTTGTGCACTGATCCTCAGGTTCCAGAAAAACAACTTTCTTCTGCAGTCTCTTAGCATGTCCCCAATTGGTTGATCCTATGTATTGGGCTTAGCAATCAGAAGGAAGGATCTAAAGAGGAAAGAGTTCAAGTCTGTGCAGTCCCCATTCCCATTCCTGTCCAAGCAGCTGGCACACTTTAATAACTCCCAGGCTATCCTTCTGCCTCAGGTCAAAATAGGTAGCTCTCTAGAGATCCCCTCTGTTAGCAATTCTGAAGACCCCCTTTCACATTTACATATCACGCTAGCGCCAACATCCGCAGATTTCTCTAGGTGCAGCTTTCCTCCAGTCCAGTTCCCATGGTGTGTGTTTTTCTGTTCTGCATGACCATAGACCTCACCATATCCCAGGCAAAATCTGACCTTTTCCTGTGGTGTGTAGAGCTCCTCTGAATCCGAGTGTTTGTGCTGATTGGGGAGCACTGTTCTGGGTCCCGCAGCTGTTTGGTGGGTGCTGCAGCTGTAGTTTTTCAGGCTTCTGTAAACATTTACTTTCCCCTTCAAGATGGCGTGGTCTCTGCATTTGCGCAGTTGGCTCTGGGAGAAAAATCCCAGGGCAATGCTTGGTCAGTGAAGCCCCGTCCAGCTGTCCCCCACCTTCTCCTGGTGGATAACCGTCCCTTAATTCTCCAACAAACACTCCCAGTGCCACCCTCAGCTGTTCTCTCTCTCTGCTCAGCGACAAGGCTCTGAACATGTCTGTTCATTCCACCGCCATTGTTTCTCCTCTTGAAGTTGAATTTAATTTTTTATGGAAAACAGCAATATTTGACACATACTGGATATTGTATGAATTACTAACTTTAAATACTGCATTCCTTCAAAGATAGCACATGTTACAAAACAATGTTTTTGGCAGTTGTTCAGATAAATAGAAGTACCATACAGAAATCAGTGTGGATAGGAAATGATGGTGGCCATGTGCCATCTGGTTCCCAGACTGGAGAATCTGTAAGATGCTCAATGGACACATATCCATTTAGCAAGTCTGCATGGTTATTTAAAAATAAAAGTATTCTTTTATTTTTTTCAATTTCTGTGTATTAAGTTGTGACATAAGAGTTTGACACAAATATTTATTATGTTACTTGGATGTATCCAATAAATGAAAACATAGATTTTTTTTGGCCTTGTGGGACACTGAAAAATTTAGACACTAAAGGTGCCATGAACTAGGAAAATTTGGGAACCTCTGGTGTAATTTACATAGTTGCTTACACATAGAAACTTAGAATAATCCTTGTTCTTCTCTCTTTCATCCTGCCAAATCTAAACAATCACTTAAGTCCTCTTTCCACTATCTTCCAAAATGTCCTGAATCCATTTTTTCTCCACCACCACTGTGATTACCCTTTTCTAACCCACCTTCTCTATAACAGCATGCTTGCTTTGGTTCTTGAGTTCCAATAATTCATTTTTCAGAGGTGATCATAAACACACACGCACACACACGCACACACAGACACAGACACACACACACAAATACACACACGCACAGTAGAGTCCTGGTGCACAAAATTTGTGCAGAGGAAGGGGATCCCTCAGCCCAGCCTATGCCCTCTTGCAATCCAGATCCCTAAGAGAATGTCTGATTGCCAGTTAAGGCCCGATCAGACCTAAACTGGCAATTGGACGTCCCTCTCATAATCCAGGATCCCTTGCTCCCAACCACCTGCCTGCTTGCTCCTTACCACATGGTTTGCCATTCCTTAGTGCTGCTGTAGAAGCAGGAGAGGCTCCTGCCACCACCACTGTGCTAGCTAGCCATGAGCCTAGCTTCTGGCTGAGCAGCACTCCAGCTGTGGGAGTGCATAGACCACCAGGGGGAAACTTCTGCATTGAGCATCTGCACCCTGGTGGTCAGTGTGTATCATAGTGACCAGTCATCCTGGTCATTCCACCATAACAGTCACTGGGCTTTTATTATATAGATATTTATTTATTGATATTGATTTCAGGGAGGAAGGAAGGGAGAGCAAGATAGTAACCTCTGCGCCCCCCACCCCCACCAGGGATTGAGCCCACAACTCAGGCACGTGTCCTGACTGGGAACCTCCTGGTTCATAGGTTGATGCTCAACCACTGAGCCATGCTGGTTGTGCCAAAAACCAAATGTTGTCTCATTATTAGAAAGATGTGGACAGGAGACCAGAAGGCTGATCAACCTTAATTGCTCTGAAAGGTCAGAGCTAATCACTCACAGTTTAGTTGAAACATTGTTAGCTGAAACAGTCTCTACCTGTTTGTTTCATGTAAACTTCTGTTCTTGTAATTTCCTGCCTAAAGGCTATGGGTGTATCCCATAGTCTTAATAAAAGGGAGAAAAAGACCAGAGCAGAGGGTAGTCTTCTCACTAGAGGAAGGCTCCCGTCTGGCCCCCCAATATCGCCAAATTAATACTTTTCTAGTCTCTCTTTTCATTTGTGTGCGGCCTCCTTTAGAACCCGAACCCTGAATGGGAACCCTGAACCACTCGGGATGTGGAAAGGGGTTCCCACAGGTTGGCCAGAGGTGATCTTTTAAACACACACGTTAGATCATATCATTCTCTTGTACTAAACTCTCCAATGATTTCCACTTCACTTTCCAAGGCCTCCACAACTGGCCCATGTTGGCTGCTGCTCCCTTTATGGACCTCCTGGAATCTCACTCCTCTCTCTATTCATCATGCTGCAGTCTGATCCCACCATAGACTCTTCCATTAAGTCCTCCCCATTGTTTGGGAAGTTCTTCATCCAGATCTTCATTCTGCCTCCTCCTCCTCCTCCTTCTCCTCCTTTTCTTAACTTTCAGCTCAAATATCACCTGCCTAGCAAATTGATCTAAAATTGCCCCTACCTTCACCCTCACTCCCAATACATTTTATTATGTTGTTTTATTTTCTTCATAAAATTTGAAACATGTTCATTGATCTGTCTGGGAGAAAGGAACTTTGCTTTCTCTGTTGCCAATGTAGTCCTGCTACTTAAAATAATGCCTGGCACATAGTAAGATATTTGTCACAAAGAATAAATAAGTGGTTATTTCATATGGTTGAATATTTGGATCACTTACTGATGGTTCCAGATATTGACCCAAACCACTATGCTCAATTAATATTTGACAAAGGAGGCATGAACATACAGTGGAGTCAAGACAGTCTCTTCAATAAATGGAAGGAAGAAAGGGATAGAGAGTTAGAAACATTGATGAGAGAGAAATATTGATCAGCTGCCTCCTGCACGCCCCCTGCTGGGGATGTACCCACAACCAGATACATGCCCTTGACAGAATCGAACCTGGGATTTTTCAGTCCACAGGCCGACGCTCTATCCACTGAGCCAAACCAGTTTCGGCTCCTTTGGGCTTTCAATCAGCCTTCCCAGCTCTGCTCTCTGGCACTACACATAACAGACTTGCTCTACAGCCAGCTGCAGATATTTGAGGATAGCTTTCATTTTTTTTTAATCTGTGGTTTCCGTGTGTGTGTGTGTGTGTGTGTGTGTGTGTGTGTGTGCATGCACACACACACGACTTGAGTTTATTTTCTGAACCAGTTGTAGATATTTGTATGGATCAGAATTAAACTTCATCTTGTGGAGAAACCAAGATGGCAGCATAGGTAAAAGGTAAACACCCAAACTGTTGCCTCACACAACAATTTCAAAACTACAACTAAAAGACTAAATGGACACCATATAGAACCACAGAAAAGCTGGCTGAGTGGAAATTCTACAACTCAAAGAAAAGAGAAAAGCACATTGAGACTCAGAGGAGCTACAAAAGGCTGAGGTATGGAGACGTGCATGTGCACGGAGAGGATGGGAGGTTGAGTGCACCGGTGGCTAAGTGCATGGCTGGCTTCCTCAAGCGGGAGGGAGATGGAAACTTCTGACTGCACTGAACTCCAGTCCCAGGTGAGACTCTAGGAACCCAAACCCATTTGGGGGGAATCAGGGAAAAAGAAAGCACACTGAGACTCAGGGGTTGCAGAAGGCAGAGGTCAGGAGGTATACATGTGCAGGAAGGACTGCTTGCTGAGTGCATGGGTGGCTGAGTGCACAGCTGGCTTTCCAAAGTGGGAGGGAGACAGAAGCTTCTGACTGCTCTGAACTGCAGTTCTGGGTAAGTTTCTGTGAACCCAGACTCATTCAGGGAGAAACTGGACTGTCTGGCAGTGGGCAAACTTGAGGGCAGCTTTCTCTCAGAGGTGCTTGCAGGGATTACTGAGGAATACTAAGACACAGGGGCAGGGCTGATGGGAAGCCAAAGCTGTCTGCTCCACCCTGAGACTCTGCTCCATCCAAAGTGAGCTCAGAAGCTTTTGCAATTTTGCAAGCCTTATCTCATAAGGGTGTCTCCAGGACAGAAGTTCTCCCAGTGTAGTCATAGCTGAGCCTCACAGCCAGTCGGCCTGGAGGTCAATTCTTCCCAGTGACACCAATAACAATCAAGACTTAACTACAACAAAGCTGTGCACACAGTCCACAAAGGGTGTCCACTTCAGGTAACTGGGGGAGGCTGAGTCAATGGGCGCTATAGGACACCTACCACACAAAGCTACTCTACCAACTCAGGGAAGCAGTGAAAATGTGGAGACAAAGAAACAGATGACAAATGAAAGAAATGGAGGAAAGCAAATAACTGGATATAGAGTTTAAAACCATGGTAATAAGGTTTTTCAAGAATTTCCTAGAAAAGGTCTATAAATTTAATGAGACCCTCAAGGATTTGAAAAAGGAGCAACTAGAAATTAAACATATAATGACTGAAATAAAAAAATATTATACAGAGATCTAATAGCAGACTAGAGGACTATAAGGATCAAGCCAAATATTTGTAATACAAAGAAGCAAAAAACACTCAACCAGAAAAGAAAAAAGCAATAAGAATCCAAAAATGTGAAGACAGTGTAAGGAGGCTCTGGGTCAACCTCAAGCATATCAATATCCAAATTACAGGGGTGCCAGAAGAAGAGAGAGAGCAAGATACTGAAAACCTATTTGAAGAAATAATGACAGAAATCTTCACCCACCTGGTGAAAGAAATAGACTTACAAGTCCAGAAAGCACAGAGAACCCCAAATAAAAGGAATCCAAAGAGGACCACACCAAGACACATCATAATTAAAATGCCAAGAGCAAAAGACAAAAAGAGAATATTAAAAGCAGCAAGAGAAAAATAGTTAATTACCTACAAGGGAACATCCATACTATTGTCAGCTGACTTCTCAAAAGAAACTATGCAGGCCAGAAGGGAGTGGCAAGAAATATTCAAAGTGATGAATAGCAAGAACCTATAACCAAGATTACTCTACCCAGCAAAGCTATCATTCAGAATTGAAGGGCAGATAAAGAGCTTCACAGATAAGATAAAGCTAAAGAAGTTCATCAATTCCAAACTAGTATTATATGAAATGCTGAAAGGTACTCTTTAAGAAGAGGAAGAAGCAGCAAAAGGTAAAGATAAAAATTCTGAACAACAAATACATATCTATCAATAAGTGACTCTAAAAATTAAGTGAATAAAAAAAATCTGATGAGCAGAATAAACTGGTGAATATAACAGAATCAGGGGCATAGAAAGGGAATGGACTGACAATTCTTGGAGGGAAAGGGGTGTGGAGAGTTCAAGAAGAGACGGGACAAAAATCGTATACCTATGGATGAGGACAGGGGGCGGAGAGGTAAGGGCAGAGGGTGGGGTGGGAACTGGTGAAAGGGAGCTATGGGAGGGAAAAAAGAGGAACAATTATAATAATCTGAACAATAAAGATTTATTAAATTAAAAAAATATACTTCATCTTTCTGGCTTTGTATCACCTTTCCAGGCTGCTCAAATATTTGTTAACCTGATTCCATCTTTCAGTGTATTAACCATACTTAAAAAAGTGTATTGTTGAAAATAAGCTTCCAAGTCTTTCTCCTGTCCTTTTTTCTTTCTCTTTTTTCTTATTTTTTTCTGTAAACATTTATTAAGGACTTTCTATTTGCCAATTTTTCACAGACACTGTCAAACACAGGGTTGCCAGGGAGACAGAAAAATAAATTGAAATACATACAGAGTATTGTATCATGAATTAAAAAGAGGGAGGAGAATTTTAATATGAGTAAGTGGTGGGAGGATAGGAGCTAGTGGGGGAATAGCTATCTCTGGATTCTGGAGTGAGAGGTCTGTAAGGGAAATGGATATTTCTCCCTTAATTAAAAGCTAGCCAGAGGATGCCACAGGATGCATGGCAGGGAGGAGAAGGCTTTAAACCCCATAAGCAAGTGGAAAGAGAATTAAGTGTATTGAATGAGGGTTGGAGGAGCTTATTTATGGAAAGGGTTACTAGGTCTAGGTTTCACATGATGGAATGAAGCAGCAGAAGGCATTTTAGATTTTAAATTAGAGACCAGGTAGGGACACAATTTGAGGAAAGGGGTTATTTGTGGCCTGAAGCTTCCCAAATAGTCCCTGGGAAGGCTGATGAGATCAAGAGCACAGGGTCTTTTTGTTATGACTGTTGCAGTTTCTTCCAAGTCTGATTACCCCATCATTTAGGGGCTGTCCCCAGTGTGGAGACTGGAGTTCTCAGTAGTAGAGGCAGAAAGGCTCCTTTGATCACATTGCAGAACCCAGGATGGTGCTGGAGCCTTCAGGTTGCCAGGCCTTAGGAATTTTGTAGGATAGAGAATAAATAGGTGACCTTGGTAGAGCCACTATCCCATATTGGACAAATGTCCCTGTTCTAAAAAGGGTGCCCCTGAAGCAGTGAGCCCCTCCTAAGGAAAGAAACACCTCTGCCATGAAGAGTCTATAGAGACCAGGGAATTAGTGGGTTTTGGGCCAGTGTCAGGAAGCACTTCTCAGTGCTTCCTAGAATCCCTGAAACTCTTTAGAAAACTCATTGTACACACTGATTTTGTTAGGATTGAGCCACACCTGTTGCCAGAAAATTAAGGAGTTCAGAAAATTAAGACCAGAGTGAAAGTGTTCCTAGTGCTCCCTTCCTTAGAGAATGTATCCATGCACGTGTAGATGTAGCTCCTGAGGCCCTGAGTGCATGGCTATTGGGGGGTTCAAACTGCACACAGAGCCCAGCTTTCAAAAGTATGGCTCTGAGCTGTGAACCAGCATAAAGCTAACGTTTACTATAACCACTTGTGAGAACAGGGCTAGTGAATTTCAATCATTTGGAGCTGAAAGGCAGGCTCAGGACTTCGGATGTGCTGCCTAAGCACTCCTTTTTTTTTTTTTCCTGAAGACTGAAGTAGCAATCTAAAAGGGCACAGATGTTTACATTAGGAGTTTGGAGGGATTAAATATAAAAAAGAATAGACTCTGGTCACGAGATTAAAAATGGTAGCAGAGTAGATAAATGCTGCACAGATATGTTTCCAGGAACAAGCTGAAATACAGAAAGGCTTCCTGAATAATCAAGGGAAATCTCACAGGAGGGAACCCTAATACCCAAGGACTGAAGGTGGAGATGAGACCACATAGAAACTGGCAGGAAGGGTGGAGGTGCTATAGGGCTGGCTGGGCACCCACAAACAGCAACTGAAGTCTTAGAGAGATATCTCAGCTGTGGGTGGTGCCACTGAGAACTCTTGGATCTAATCCTGAAGTTGGGCTCCATAGCAGAAAGCACCAAACTGAGGAGGGTACCCACATACCATCTAGCTGTTAAAAGCAGTGGGTGCTGTCTTCCAGGGAGTGGCAGCTGAAATTTCTGGCACCCTCTTAAAGGGCCAACACATAAAAATTCCCTGTGGAGCCACCCTCCTTGTGTTCTGGCAGAAGGAGGGTGAAGTGGACTGGAGCTGTGAAAGCAGAACCCAGGATTGGGGACTCAGAGGATAGAGCTCAGAAGGTAGACACCCCAAGTTTCCTGGGCTGAGTCATTCTCTCACACAGTTTAGGACATCTTTCCCACATAGACATTTGCCTTGCATGGGGGAAGACACACCCTATTGGAAAACACCTTGCCCTGAGTCCACTTAAGAGATTAAAAGTAATAATTAGCCTCCAGGCAGAAGCAACTACCCTATGCTGTTAAAAAAAACTCTCTCTACACTAGGACAACTGCCTATGGGCAATTCAAGCCAGAATCCTATTAGTCTGTAGACAGAGGTAGTCTCTGGAGGCTTTGAGTCTTTGCCTGACCAATTAGTCAGAAACAGCTTTTAACACTGTCCTGCACTAGGAATTGAGAGGTGTAGAGGATCTACCTAATACATAGCCACAAACCCAAACTGTCAACCAAAATGAGGAGACAAAGAAACAACTCCCAAATGAAAGAATTAGAGAATTCTCTGAAGAAGAGATAAATGAAAGAGATGAGAAATTTATCTGAAATAGAGTAATGATGGTAAAAATCCTCAACAGTATGAAAAAGGATATAGTAAATATGAAAAAAGAACAGTGAGATAAAGAATGAAATAACACAAATAAGGAACACATTGGAAGGAATACACAGCAGATTAGGAGAAGCTGAGGCTCTAATCAGTGAATTAAAAGACAGAGTTGAAAATATCATTCAATTAGAGACCCCCCCCAAAAAAAGAACAATTAAAAAACAGGAGGACAGCTTAAGGGAGCTGTGGGACAATGTGAAACATAACAATATTAGAATAGCAGGTGTGCCAGAAAGGGAGAAAGGAATAAAGAAGGTGTTTGAAGAAATAATGGTAGAAACCTTCTCTAACCTGGTAAAGGAAAGTTACAAAGGTTCAGGAGGCACAGGGAACCCGAAACAAAAAGAATCCAAATAGACCCATGCTCAGACAATCATAATTAAAATGCCAAAAATTAAAGACAAAGAGAATCTTAAAGGCAACCAGAGAAAAGAAAACTGTTACCTACAAAGGAGTTCCCATAAGGCTGACACCTGATTTCTCATCAGAAACTCTACAGGCTAGAAGAAAATAGCATGAAGTACTCAAGGTAATGGAAAGTAAGGATTGGAAACCAAAATTATTATATCCAGCAAGGCTATCATTCAAAATAGATGGTCAAATAAAGAGCTTCCCAGTCTAAAAAAAGCTAAAGGAGTTCATCACCACCAAGCCAGCATTACAGGAAATGCTATAGGGATTGCCATAAGGGGCTGCTGAGAAGACAAAACAGAGAGAGAAACCTAGCCATACAGAATTAAAATGGCAATAAATAAGTACCTCTCAATAATAACCCTAAATGTAAATGGACTAAATGCTCCAATAAAAAGGTGTAGGGTAGCTGAATGGATGCAAGAATATGACCCAACTATATGCTGTCTATAAGAGACCCACCTCAAAACAAAAGACAATACACAGAAAGAAAGTGAAGGGATGGGAAAAAATTTTCCAGGCAAATGGAAAAGAACAAAAAGCTGGAGTAGCAATATTCATATCTGACAAAATAGACTTTAAAATGAAGAGACAACAAAGGTCACTATATAATACTAAAGGGATCAATCCAACAAGAGGATATAATCCTAGTAAACATCTATGCATCCAGTATAGGTTCACCTAAATATATAAAAAAAAGTTATAGAGGACTTTAACAGAGATATTGACAACAATACCACCACAATAGAAATTTTTAAAAAAAAACCCTGACTTCCTTGGACAGAAATTCCAGACAAAAACTTAACAAAGAAACAGAGACTCTAAAGAAAACACTGGATCAGAAGGATTTAATAGACATTTATAGAACATTTCACCACAAAGCTACAGAATGTACATTCTTCTCAAGTGCACATGATCATTCACAAAAATAGACCACATATTATGACACAAAACAAGTCTCTACAAGTTCAAGAAGATTGAAATCATATTAAGCATCTTATCATATCACAGTGTAATGAAATTAGAAATAAACTACAGTAGAAATGCCCCAAAACATTCAAATACATAGAGGCTAAATAGCATGTTATTAAATAAAGAATGTGTTAGCAATGATATCAAGAAATAAAAAATTTCTTTGAAACAAATGAAAATGAACACACAACAACCCCAAATCTCTTGGAGACAGCAAAAACAGTTCTGAGAGGGAAGTTCATAGCACTACAGGCATACCTGAAAAAACGCAAAATCAGCAATAAATGATTTAATACCACAACTTAAAGAATTAGAAAGAGAACAATAAGAAAAGCCTAAAGTAAGTAGAAGGAAATAATAAAGATTAGAGCAGAAATAAATAACATAAAAGCTAAACAAAACAAAACAAAAACAAAAACAAAAAATTCAATGAAACCAAGAGCTGGTTCTTTGAAAGGACAAACAAAATTGATAAACCATTAGCCAGACTCAACATGAAACAAAGAAAGAGGACCCAATAAATAAAATCAGAAATGAAAGTGGAGAAGTAACCATAGACATCACAAAAATACAAAGAATTGTAAGAAAATACTATGAACAACTATATGCTAACAAGCTGGACAATGTGGATAAAATAGACAAATTCCTAGAAAAATATAATCTCCTAAAACTGAATTAGGGAGAATAAAAAAACCTGAATAGATCAATAACAACCAAATGAAATAGAAGCAGTAATCAAAAAACTCCCACCAAACAAAAGCTCAGGTCCAGATGAGTTCACAGGGGAGTTTTTCCAAACATTTGAAGAATAACTAACATCTATACTCTTTAAACTATTTCAGAAAATTCAAGAAGGAACACTTTCAAACTTTTTTTTTATGAGGCCAGCATAATCCTATTTCTAAAACCAGGTAAAAACACTACAAAGAAAGAGAATTACAGGCCAATATCCCAGATGAACATAGATACTAAAATCCTCAACAAAATATTAGCAAATCACATCCAGCAATATATTAAAAAGATCATACAACATCAACAAGTGTGATTTATCCTAGGGATGCAAGGCTGGTAAAAAATTCACAAATCAGTAAACATGATACATCACATAAACAAATTGAAAGACAAAAATCACATGATCATATTAATAGATGCAAAAGAAGCATTTGACAAAACCCAACACCCATTTTTGATAAAAACTTTCAGCAAAGTTGGAATAGAGGGAACTTATCTCAACATGATAAAGGCCATATATGACAAATCTACAGCCAACATCATACTCAATGGGCAAAAACTAAAATCATTTCCTCTAAGAACAGGATCAAGATAGGGATACCCACTTTCACCACTCCTGTTCGACATGGTATTGGAAGTGCAAGCCATAGCAATCAGACAAGAAGAAATAAAAGGCATCCAAATGGGAAAAGAAGAAGTAAAATTGTCATTATTCACAAATGACATGATACTGTACATAGAAAACCCTAAAGATGCCATCAAGAAACTACTAGACTTAATAAGTGAATTCAGCAATGTAGTAGAATACAACTCTCCAAAAATTCATCTGGAATAAAAGAAAGACCCCAAATAGCTGCAGCAAACCTGAGAAAGAAGAACAAAGTAGAAGGGATCTCAATACCAGATATCAAGTTGTATTACAAAGCCACTGTTCTCAAAACTGCCTGGTTTTGGCACAAGAACAAACACATAGACCAATGGAATCAAACAGACAACCCAAAAGTTGACCTAAGCCATTATGCTCAATTAATATTTGACAAAGGAGGCAAGAGCATACAAGGAAGTCAAGATAGTCTTCAATAAATGGTGTAGAGAAATTGGACAGATACATCAAAAAAATGAAACTAGAGCACTAACTTACACCATCCACAAAAACAAACTCAAGATGGAGAAAGGACTTAAACATAAGATGGGAAACCATAAAAATCTTAGAAGAATCCATAGACAGCAAAATAGCAGACATATGTTGTAGCAATTTCTTTACTGATACAGCTCCTAGGGCAATGGAAACTAAGGAGAAAATAAACAAGTGGGATTACATCAAAATAAAAAGTTTCTGAACAGCAAAAGAAACCCATGTTTGACAAAAATTCTCAGCAAAATTGGAATAGAGGGAGCATATCTCAACAAAACAACAAGACAGACCACTGCATGGGAAAACATATTTGCCACTGTATCTCTAATAAGGGTTTAATCTCCAAAATTTCCAGAGAAGCCATACAACTTAACAAAAGAAAAATAAACAATCCAATAAAAAAATGGGCAAAGGATCTAAATAGATACTTTTTTGAATTGACCTTATAGAAGGCCAATATACATATGAAAACATGCTCAAAATCACTAATTACCTGAGAGATGCAAATTAAAACAACAATGCGGTACCATCTCACACTTGTCAAAATGGCTATCATCAACAAGTCAACAAATGACATGATGCGGAGAAAAAGGAACCCTTGTGCACTCCTGGTGGGAATGCAGACTGGTGCAACCACTGTGGAGAATAGTATGGAGTTTCCTCAAAAAACTAAAAATGGAACTTCCGTTTGACCCAGCAATCCCATTCTTAGGAATATATCCTAAGAAATTAGAAACACCAATCAGAAAGGATATATGCACCTCTATGTTCATAGCAGCACAATTAACAATAGCTAAGATTTGGAAACAGCCTAAGTGCCCATCAGCAGATGAGTGGATAGAAAATGTGGTACATCTACACAATAAAATATTACACTGCAATAAAAAGGAAGGAACTCCTACCATTTGCAACAGCATGGATGGAGCTGGAGAGCACCATGCTAAGCAAAATCAGCCAGTTGGAGAATAATAAATAACAAATGATCTCATTCATTTGTGGAATATAATGAACAACATAAACTGATGATCAAATGTAGAGCCAGAAGGGGAAAAAACTATTCTACAATATAATAGAAGTAATCCTATTATTTGCAGATTTTTAATATTCCCTAAAACTCTTGTAATATCATATTATGTTAGTACAGTTTTGGTAATATTATTATACTTAAAATCCTTTTATTCTTGAGACATTAATGTTTATTGCATGTAATACCATTTTTCTTGAATAATTGGTATTTATTTCATGTAACATTATTACTAGTAAATTTAATATCATTTTTTTTGAAATAAAAAAACTGAAAAAAATAACAAAAAAATAAAAGTATAGGCTTTGTTATTAAAATAGCACCTCCTATTTTGGGCAGGATAGGAAGAATATAGGTGAGCCTTTCTAGAGTAAGAGATTTTGAGCTACAAACTCAATGCCATTAGGCCAGGTAAACTCCTAAGACACAGAGGGTGACTAGCATGTTCTGGGTTGAGGACCAGTATATGCAATTATCAGCTGAGGACTGTGAGGGGGAGGAGTGTGCAACTGGGGACTACTTAACAGATAGGTCAGCCCCAGTGACACCAACAGTGATTGGAGAGCAGGGCTTCATTGTCTCAGGTTGTAAGAGATGCTTCAAGATTTGGTAGATAATTGTATATGTTCTTTCCAATAGGAGACTGAGAGAAATTTGGTTTTAGAACAGGCTAGCTTTTCCAAAATTTTGCCTGTAGGAATCAGATCGTTCCTGTCAACCCCAGTACATTACTTAACAAAGAAAAATCAACTTACAAAGAGGCTAGGCCTTGGGCTAGTCTGGGATTAGCTCTTGTCAGGTTGGGCAATGCAAGCTTCTAGGAGCTAGGACTGAAAGCTCCGTCTACTGAACAGTCCTTCTGCCTAGCATCCTGCTGGCCCATGTTTCCCCATCTCCTCTTGGTCCTCTACTCTAACAAATTGGCAGTTCTACTTTATTTTCTGGAGAATGTAATATTCATTTTTTTTTTTTTACTAGCTGTTCCAGAGGGAGATTTCTTTTTGGAGTCCCAGCATTGCTTTTGAATTTCCTAATCATTTTAAATCAAGTCTGTTTATTCTTCAAAGTCACCTCCTCTGTGGAGACATGGAGGCTTTTCTGGAAAGAGTCTGTTCTCTTTTTCCTATAACTCTTTCACCCACTGTTTGGGTCTTTTGGCATGCCTTACCCATAAGACAGCAGTCTAGCATAACAGCAGGATTTCCACAGAATCTTGTGGACTAAATGGATGATCCATAAGAAGAAAGGCACACAGGAGCCTGATTGCAAATCAAGTTTTTGGTTTGGACTTCGCAGGCCCCCATGTACTTAACTTCCTCAGCTATGGAGAGACAGCCCAGCCGGGAGTCAGGGCTCAGTCAGGAAAGATGCGGCCAATGGAGAGAATGGATGGGCAATAGGACCCTTGGGTGTAGCTCGGGTGGTGCCAGCCCAGGCTTGGAAACACTAGCTGGAGCAAGGGGAGAGGTTTTATTTCTGTAAATCATCTGGGGTGTTCTATAGTGCTCTGCAAATGTAAGGCCTTGTTTCTGTTGTTGTCCTCAGTAGCTGTTTGTAACCTCTCTAACTGCCAGGATTCTTGGCTGAAGGCGGTTGCCTTCCTTTTTGGGGAAATGGATGGCCTACTTTGGTGAGTTCCATGGTGCTATGCCCACACAGACTGCGATCCACACGGAAAAATGCCACGGGCAAATACCAAAGTCAAAAGTTCTATTTTCTCCCTCATCAATCTGTGCAGTTTTTAGCAGTATAGACACCCCTGTGCACTCATTAAAACACACTTTCTTAAGGCCTTTGTTAGAAATAGAATTTCAAATGTATTCAGGTTTGAATTTCCAAGGAGGATGACCTTGAGCGATCACAGAACACCTGCTGTGGGGCACCAGCCATTGGTACTGCTTACGGTCTCCCGGGAAGGTTAGGACCTCCGTTTCTCTCCCATTTTAAGGTGAGGAGGAGACAGAGGTTACAGGAGCTGGTTTGGAGGTGGGGATCCCGCCCCCACGGCTTAGTTGACTGGTCTATGGGGCTGAAAAGAAACCAGTGCTGTCCACACTCAGCAGAAGTATGTGACCCAAGACATGCCTCAGGAAGAGTAGAAGCACGGACAAAGCTGGGAGCAGAAAGGCCAACTGGGAGGGACAAAGAGAGGGAGAGAGGAACAAAGAAGTCTGGTTATTGAGGCTTTTTTGTTCCTCAGACCTTCGATGCTGTCTCCACTCCCTCCTGCCTGGGGGAGGCTGGAGGAGGAGACTCATCTCCTTGTACACAAGGGCCAATGACCAAAGCCTTACCCCAGCCTAACCGTGGCGCGAGGATACAAGGTGCTGTACTGGGCGCCAGCATTGGTTCAGCTCTTGGTTACCATGGCAACGGCGTCCTCCTGGCCAGGACCTCCTAAGGTTCCAAGCTTCTGGACCTTACATGGGCTTCCCTTTCTCCGCCTCTATCCTGGTTTAAATAGTTTCCTCACTATTTGCATCATGACCACCTGTGCCAGGTGTTCTTTGGAATGAGGACTGTGGACCACAGAGCGTCAGTATTTGGAGACGGCTGGCGCCAGCCAGGCCATACAGCCAATCCATGCTGGGCTCCTGGACATAAATGGGGAGGCAAAGACTGGATTGTTTTTTTATTTATTTAATGGTATGTAATTTTTATGGATAACGTGTTTCTGATCACAAAATCATGCAGCATCAGCTTTCTTAAACCCTGGAAGATCCACTCCTTTGCTTTTTAAGTACTATTGTTGGAGTGGGGATGTGGCAAGGAGCTACCCTGGGGGACAGAGTCCAAGTACAGGGATTTGATCTGGGGTCAAGGATTGGAGGAAGCCAGTGAAGTTCATAGCTCTGGCTGCTCCGAGTGGACTTGCTGGGAGTTGCAGAATGGCCCAAGCGATGTACGAGGCTAGGTTGCAATCTGTGGAGGCATTTCTGGTCAATTGTCACAAACAGAAGAAAAGGACCTTGATCTTTGAGGTGCCAGCCTGATTGCCCCCAATTGCTCCCATCCTGCCAGCTTACTTGCCCCCAACTCTGTACCCACTGCCAGCCTGATTGCCCCCAACTGTCCCCTCCCACCAGCCTGATCATCCCCAACTACCCTCCCCTCCTAGCCTGATTGCCCTTAACCACTTCTGCCTTGGCCCTGCCACCATGGCTTTGTCTGGAAGGATATCTGGATGGTCTCCTGGACTAATTAGCATATTACCCTTTTATTAGTATAGAAGATCATAAGGCAATAGCAGGAGCCTGAGTTAAGGAGGAGCAACAGGAAAATAGGATGTTACCAGTGCCCAAAAGAGCTCTTTGGATCTTTGGTTCCCAAGGATCTCTTGAAGCACAAGGAAGACTTTGAGGCTAATTTATTGAAACCATTTGTGCTGGGTGGGACTGGTCAAAGTGCTGTACTGGGCGCCAGCATTGGTTCTGCTCCTGGTTACCACTTCTCAAAGACCACTTCTGAGATTCACACCTCTCAGTTTTCCTCAGGCAGTGCCAAAGACTGGTTTGGGGAATTCTGTAGTCCCTATCATCTCCATCTGAATCTAAGTCATACTTGATATCTTGTAAACACAGCTTCAAAGTTTCCTAGACTACCACTCACAAGACTCAATTTCTATGACCCTGTCACATAGAAATTTCAGTGTCCTTCCCAGCTTGGTGACTAGAATCTTGGATGCATTATGGTAAGGCTTTCCACAAAATGGTACTTATGGATTGTGTTTTAATTTTTTTAAAAATGTCAATTGATTATTCTTTTGTGAGTATTTCATTGAATGGTTACTCTGCACTAGTATTATTTTGGGAGGTGCTGGGGATACAGGCTGAATAAGACAGATCAAGTCCCTGGTTTCAAAGAATTTAAAAAGGTTCTGATATTTACACATTCAGAGGCAAACTCAACTGGAATGTAAGTTTTTCTGTTTATGTTTCTGGTATATACTTTTGGTAGTTGTTCTACATTTCTGAGAGTTACTCATTTCCCCACGCTTCAGACTGGGCCTGGAGGAACTATAGACATTTTTGTTATTTGGTTGGGGAAAGGATTAATTTGTATCTGTCTGTGTAAGCCACTGTTTGCGATCCACCCTTTTGCCAGGAAAACATTACATCTTAACTTGGATAATTCCAAATTGTTTTTGAGCATCAATTTATCATTCTGAGGTCTCAGTTTGGGATTCCTCTGCCATTTGAGTAAATTCACAGCTCTCTTTTTTTGTTTTGTTAATCTTTATCTGAGGATATTTATTCCATTGATTTTTAGAGAAAGTGAAATGGGGGGCGAGAGAGAGAGAGAGAGAGAGAGAGAGAGAGAGAGAGAGAGAGAGAGAGAAAGAGAGGAGATGTGATAGAAACAGGTTGATTGATTGTCTCCCAAATGAGCCCCAACTCGCTGGACTAGTAGCAGCAACTCAGGTACATGTCCTTCACTGGGAATCAAATCCATGACCCTTTGGTGCAAGGGCCAACACTATAACAACTTAGCAATACCAGCCAGGGCCACAGCTCCTTTTAAAGAAAAATTCTGACAGGCCTTTTAGATATCCCAGTGACTTGCCTCCAGGTAAAGGTGAGATGGATCTTGTTCTGGGTGAGAATTTATCCAGCTCTTTTGCTTTTCATGACAAAAATCCCAACTCTGAGACCTGATCATCTTCTCCAGAGAATAAGGGGCTCACTCTTGCCAAATATAAACCTGAAATTACAGTTGAAAGAGACAGGCAAAGGTCTGTGTGAGCCACCCATTCTTCCAGATTCAGTAAGCTCTTTTCCTTGTTCTAGGTTCCCAAAGGCAGTGTTTACTACACTAACTTGGATGCTTCCAGAAATGCCTGCACTTAGCTATGATTAAAGAGCATGCCCTTGATTTTTATTGCAGACTTACATAAAAATGATCATAAAACAGCCTGGCCGGAGCAGCTCAGTTGGTTGAGTGTCATCCTGTGCACAGAAAGGTTGCCAGTTCATTTACAGTCAGGGCACACATGTAGGTTTCAGGTAAGTTCCCCAGTTGGGGCATGTAAGAAAGGCAACAAATTGATCCTTCTTTCTCAGAGTGATGTTTCTCTTTCCCTCTCTTTCAGCATGTGCTTAATTGAGGACTTAGAAAGAAAAGAAGAGAAAAGAGCAATGGTAGAAACCAGAATTCAAAGATTTCCAAGGTCTTCTGTGGCATCCCTTCATTCACAATTACCTGAACCACTCACCTGTTTTTGTTGTTGTTTTAAAGAAAACATTACAAAACAAATGTTTCTGCACTTTTGGTAAAAATAACTGTTAAAGATCTTGCTCACTTTGCCATTCCATGTTTTTATATAAAGATTTTTGAGAACCCAGACTCATCTAACTACCTACTTGACTTGACACTCATTTTCACTTGGATGTTCAATAGGCATATCCCATTTAACATGACTAAAAACAAATTCCTGATCACCTTCCCCATCTGATCCTTCCTTACTCTTTGTCATCAGTAAACAGCAAGTCATCGCTCAGCCAAACACCTCAGCACCATATGAACACTCTCTGTCTTATCTCACATGTAACCAGGCATCAAATCCTGCTGTCTCTTAGAATCTGATCATTTCTCACTACCTTCTCTTGTATGGATAAGTTCACAAGCTTTTTCACTAATCTCTCTACTCCTATGCTTTCCCCTACTCCTACACTTGACATAGTATCCAGAGGATTCTTTAGAATATGTCAGGTTATGACACTTCTCAGTGTCATGGTCAAAATTTTCCCATGACTTTCTGTCTTATGGGAAGGAAAAAACTCAAGACAATCACTTTCTGACTCTCTCTTTCCATCACTGACTGGATGTCCTCATAATCTATTTCTGCTTCACATCATACAAGCCACACTGGTCTCATGTGCCCCATCTCAGGGCATATGTTGGGAATAGTCCTCCCTAGATCTGCACACAACCACTCCTTGTTCCCATCATGTTTCTCCTTAAAAATGTCACCTCACTGAGGGATTTCTTAATCACCCTATTAAAACTGAAGGCCCCTCTCTGAGCTCTCTGTTCTGGCTTCATTTTTCTTCATAACACTTATCACTACCTGATCTAATATATGGTATATTTTATTTATTGTCTGTTTCACCCTGCTGGAATGTGAGTTCCATGAGGGCAGGGATTTAAAATATATATTGATTTCAGAGAGGAAAGGAGAAGGAGAGAAAGATAGAAACATCAATGATGAGAGGGAATCATTGATCAGCTGCCTCCTGCATGCCCCCTACTGGGGATAGAGCCAGCAACTCAGGCATGTGCCCTTGACTGGAATCAAACCTGGGACCCTTCAGTCTGCAGACCAACACTTTATCCACTGAGCCAAACCAGCTATGGCAAGGGCAAAGATTTTTGTCTGCTTGTTTTCTTGTGTTCTTGTCTATATCCTATCACCTAGCACATTGCCTGGGACAGAGTAGGTACTCATAAATATTTATTCAGTGAATCATTGAATTCTATGATAATTAGTATCAGAAGAAAAAGTAGCTTTTGTGTCAAAGTTGTATTTCCTTAGACAATTTAATGATGTTATTCATTGTAATGCACTTTTTGGTCTGCTACCAGGAAGCTGAAAGTCAAAGACAGAAGAAATTACAATTACTGTTTCAGCCATTGAAATGTGGGATTTGGGGTGCAGACTTTTCTTCCTGTGGGTTCTTGTCCTCATGACGTTTGAAGAATAAATTTGCAGACAAAAAGCCTTCTTTAATAAAAATGTAGAAGTTTATTGGAAGCAGATACAAACTCTATCTAGGCAGGGGTGTTTCCAAAGGGGATCCCATGGGGAGGGGGCCCACCAATGGGATAGGCCTGCTTTCTCTCAAATGAGAAAATCAATCTAAAAAACTGTGTGTCATGTCCTTTTGTCTCTGATTTATATATGCTGCAATTCTTTGTCTGAACCTGGCCCTTTCTAATTGGTCCCTTTCCTTAGTTTGGGACCCTCATGCTTTCCTCATTGGTTATTTTGTTACATGGTATCAGTTTCAAAGGTCAAAGCCCACATGGTGCTTCCCTTTTTCTCTCTCCCTTATCTTGCTAATTTGAGCTGCCTTTGATCTCCTAGCTGCTGAAGCCAGAGATACCTCTATCCTAGGTTTATGGCTATTTTAATTGCTTAGGACAGAAATGTATCCATCTGCCTGGATCCTTCCTACCTCCTTTCCTGTGGCATTTCTCTAACCTCTGTACAAGTCCTTGTCCCTGCATTCCTATCTCATAGGACCTCTTTATTCCATAAAACTTCCTAATTAAGCTAGCTAGGTAATCCTTTCACTATGGTCTCCTCTCAGTAGTTTCCCTCCCTCTGTATGGTTTTTCATTTCCTTCACTTTTAACTTTTATTTAAACAACTTTGAACATATCTATATTCCTAGATACTATTCATGGAACTGTAGGCTTAGTAAATATTTGCCAAGTGAATGCATTGTATACCATATTTAATTTTTGTTGGAAGTAAGTGGGATATGAATAATAAATTATTAATGATCTTTAGTAGGACTGAAAAGTAATGGACTAGAGAGAAACAAGTGGCTATTAGGAGAGGAGAGTCTGGAGGGGAAAGAAGCACTGCACATGTCCATGGCTGGACTGGGCACAGGATTATCACACAGACTGGGATTCTATGTGAGAGAGAAAGGAGATGGGGTAATTTTGTTGGCACAAGAGGCATAAACTGGGATGATATTGGAAAACTAGGACAAATGGTCACTTTAGCAATGGTTAATAGTAAATATTTAATTAAGATCAAGTTCAGAAAAGTAAATTCAATCCTTTGGTGGGATCAACAAAAGCACTAAATGAAGACACATTTCTATACATTAAAAAGAGTTAAGTAACAGGTTGGCTTTTGTTATTACTTCTCAACATTGACTTTGGCAGAATAGTTTTAAAACAGGAATTCCTGGATGCTCTCAGAATAGGGTCTGTTGTTTGCTTATCCCTGAGGCAAGATGAGGATGACCTGATCTCTCTCACCTGATGGAGAGGCTCCTGCCCTCTGTCCCCTCTTCATTCTCAAAGACAATATTTTGAGATATTTTGAGCCCAGTCCTCTCCAGCCAGGGCTCCCAAAATTACTCATTCAAAGGCCAATTCCTTAGATTGCTGGTGGCAATAAGAACCCAGAGCCTAGCTGAAGTTTTAAGAGATAACATCTATTGCTTTCTAGGACCCCTGTTACTTTACCTTGGAGCCAAAAGTTTGGCTGATAGCAAATTGCTTTTCACAAAACCATGCCAGTGACTTATCTGTACCTTATATTGTTCCATGGGACTGCAAACGGATGCACAGAGAATCCATTCATTGTCTCTCCAGTTATTACAGTTCCATGGAACACTCTGCTGTTGCCAAGGGTGCCATTTCTCCTTATACAAGTAAAGCTGGGCACTACCTTTATCCTCTGTTAGAATCCAGGCACTGAGGACTTAGCTTCACCCTCACCGGGGTCTCACTTGTTACTAGGTTCTGTTCATCATCCTGTCTAGTAGTAATTCTTGATTCTTATTCTCATCTGGGTTTCTACCTTCTCATTCCAAAGATAACTGACTCTGACAGTTGAGACTTGGATTTTTATTTTCTACAGGATGATGGGCAAACCCCTTTTAGGACACAGATGACACCATGGATGCCAAGGCAAATCCTGAGCAGCCCCAGGTCTTGGTGCCAGATGGGAGCCAATCTTCCTCACAGTTCTTCCTGGGTCTCTTTGGAAACATGTGGAAACTGCTGGAAGAAGCATCTTTTTGTTGCACCTGTTTGCCACAGGGCTTTGGTTCTCTGTGTGGGTATTGATTCGGGGCAGGGTTGGACTTCACGTCACCTGCTTCATCAGCACAACTGATATAATTGCATCCCAGGGTCGAGAGAAATTTTCAAATATCTTCTTTCTTGACAAAATTGTGGAAACAAAATATTGTCCTTGAGAAATCAAGAAATGCTGTATTTCAAAACAAAGCTTTGCTGTAATAAAAGGATGGTGTGGGCTTCTGGTAAAAATGTATTCTCACTTTTGATCCACAGTCAAGGGATCCTCAGACATAGAGACCACATCCTTATATCTTGTGCCATCCTTGGATATCAGGTTTATTGAGGACAGGGTGTGAGCGTGGACCTGAGGGTTGTCTTCTTGAGGCAAAAATAAAGGGAAGGCTCTACGAAACCTGGCTGCTTCATTTGTTTATAGGCAAACTTGGTTCACCTGGGTGAATAGTGAGCCACAGTGTAAAATAAAGGGCCTGTGAATTATTATCCCAAAATGTGAACAATTTTTATAACCTGTTCTAAGGGATGATGTGTGGGAACCTCTTTCCACGTCCCGCGTGGTTCAGGGTTCCAGGGTCAGGGTTCGGGTTCTGAAGGAGGCCGCACGCAAACGAAATGAGAGACTAGGAAATATTAATTTGGCGATATTGGGAGGCCAGGCGGGAGCCTTCCTCTAGTGGGAAGGACTGCCATTTGCTCTGGCCTTTTTCTCCCTTTTATTAAGGCTTTGGGAGACACCCCTAGCCTTTAGGGAGGAAATAACAGAAATTAACATGATACAAACAGATAGTTTCAACTAAACAATGAGTAATCAGCTCTGACCTTTCAGAGCAATTAAGGTTTGCCAGCCTTCTGAGCCTTTTTACATCCACCTAGTGAGAACAATTACATCCACCTAGTGAGAACAATATTTGGTCTCCGACAATGATGTACTTGTCAAGGGAACAAAGTTTTCTGACTTTGAGAGAGCTGGGCTGTGATTGGGTGCCTGTGTTCCAGTGATATATAGTTTCTTTTAATGCAGTTGGGATTGGGAGTGAAGGTCAGAGTGGGTCTTTTAGTAGATGTATGGGAGTGGATTTTAGATATAAATTATGCAACACTTGAAGTTCAACACAGATACAAATTGAGCAGCTCCTTCATGGTGGTTGGGGAGTTATGACTGATTTATGGTCTGCTTATGGATGGTGGGTAGGTCATGCTTCAGTTAGGAAAGTATTTTTTATAATTAGGATACCCATAATTAATTAGAAGTTCATGTGGTGAGGTCATGAATGGAAATGCTTGGTGTTTTGACCCCCTAAACCTGTGTTCCTGCCCACAAGGCCTCAATAATAGATTTCTTTAATAGTTCACAAAGGAATTGTCAAATCTTGTTTCTGAGTACAGCATGGAACACGTTTATGGCACCATTAGAATTGGAGCTTTTTTAGTATGCAGCTGGGAAGCTGATTTTTCCTATAACTAATAATATCCTATATTTTATTTCTATATAAGATTTAACTTTGAGACTCCTGGCTGATGATTTTGTCTTCTACATTTTTTGGATATAATTAGTTTATTTTTTCATTACAGGGTAAAAAAGAAAACTAAACAACTCAGCTTTTGCCCAGTCGAGCTAATCCAATGAAGGAAAACTTGAAGCTACATGGAAGCCTGAGACAACTGACCTCCTGTTTACTGACCTGCACTCTATTCTGCAGATGGCATAGAGGTCCTGAAGCTTTGACTGGAGCTGCTTCTGACACACCTGAGGGAGCCCCAGTATCCAAATAGTCATTTTTGCACTTTGATGCTAAACATACATACTCTGGGTACTGGGGCCCTGGGAAAGCTGGGACTTTATTTGGAAGCTGCAGAGGCTGGTTCTTCATATCCCATTAGAGAGAAACCACCGCAAAGGCCTATTAACACTGTTCTCTGCTCTAAGCTTGTAGGATCTGGTGCTGCCACGTCTTAGAGAACCTTTATTTGTAGGTCTCTGAAGGGGCAATGCCCACCAGTCTGTGCATTTGCTCATGAAATATGAGATTTTTACTTAAGTGTCCCAGAGTGGAGTAATGTGCACCAGGCATGCCATTCAGCAACATGGTAGACTTTATGATTCTCAGAGTCTGCTTTAAGGGTTGCAGGTTCAGTGTGATCTAAAGCCTTTAAATCAAAATAACACCTTCCATGTTGTTGTCCACGTTGTATTCTAGGAAATGCTATGAGATTTGTTTTCTCCTCTACATCAGAGAAATTTCTCTGTTTCTTCTTTATAGCCCACCCCTCACCTTTACCTCTTTCTTGTCCCCTTGCTCTCCTTCACTGGCTTCATGATTCTTTTGAGTACTTTATCTCCTTTCCTACATAGTAGAAATAGGCAAGGACATGGACAGGTAGAGGGAAGATGGAAAGAATAATAGCTCCTATTTGCTGGGTACTTTTAGATGGATGGCACTATGTTAAACACTTTATTTTTATTATTTTTTATTGTTTAAAGTATTACAAAAGTAGTACATATTTCTCCTCCCCCCCCCACCCCATAGACCTTCTCCCGGCCTCCCCTACCCCCCAGTACATGGCCTCACCTGTACCCCCCACCCCAGTGTCTTATATCCATTGATTATGTCCATATATATGCATACAAGTCCTTCCATTGATTTCTTACAGCCACCCCCCCACCTCCCCTGCCTTCCTGCTATAGCCTGACAGTGTGTTCAATGCTCCTTTGCCTCTGTATCTATTCCCACCCCCGCCCCCGATTCTTTTCTTTAAAAAATCTTGCCTCTGCAGACTAGAAATAAACCTCTAGGAACAAAAAATGTTTGAGTCCCAGTTTCAATGTCAAACAGTTCCTTATGTGTACACGTCAGCAATGATATCTGGATGGTGGAGAAATGGTGGCAATGCAGGTCCGACCCTCTCTGGTTTGGTCCTAGGCATCCTGTAGCAATGCACAGCTGCTGACTGCTAGCATGGCAAAGCATCATCAAGGTCTTCCATCTCTGGACTGTTTCTCCACTTGTCTTCGTGGTTGGAGCAGACCTGTCAATTCCTCTCTGTTGCAGGAATCCACTTGGTCTTGGAGTTGTTTTCTGACAGTATATAAACATATTCTTAACCAAAAGTTAATAAAGGAATCTTTTCTATAAAATTGACTTGGGATCCTTTTTATTTTTGCCCCAAACAATTTTCCTTTGCCTTATTTTGGCACCATGTATGTTTTTCATGGGTGTCTTGCTGTTAGCATTACAAATGAAAATTAATTTTTTAAAGTAAAAATTTTCTAGATGTGGTTTACTTACCAGATATTTTTTCTTACATGATATTACCCTACTATTCCCCCCCCCTTTTTTTTTATTAATGGAGGCTTTTGTAAAATTTTTAATGCAGTCTTGATAACTTTACATTTTAATTTTTTGCACAAATATATGACTTTAGATTCATTGCATAAGCAATTTTACCATGAGATGAAACTACCAATAGAAATTTTAGCTAATACTTTAGGAACAGTTTTTTGTCCAGTACAATTAAATTTTCTTGAATATTCACTTATTTCAATATGCCAATATAAATTACTCTGAAAACTTGATAACTCTTTTACATCAAATTTAATACTCTACCAACAATCTTAGTTTACCCTATAAATATTAGTGGAAAGAATTATTTGCATTCTTGAGTAGGCCCTGAGCATTCCTGGTGCTAGGCTGGATTTTGATAAAAGGCAGATACTGTTGGCCAAGTCTGTCTGTTCCCTGAGTCCTAATCTGAGCTGGGCCAAGTCTCTGTCTGTTACCTGGGTCTCATTCTGTGCTGAGTGTGGGAAGCGAAACAGCTATAGGGGAGACCTCCCTCAGAAGGGACTAGGGTTCAGGCCACTGAAAGGTTGGGGGGGTGAGGGTCTGTGCTTCACTTCTGTTGACCCCCAAGTTCTCTCCTGATGGCCCCTCTGTGACTGTGCTTGTCTTAGGTTGTTCCTTCCCTAAGGAATCTTACCCGTCACTGGCTAACCAGCCATCTTCTGGGGCCAAGCAGGGTGATGTGAGGTTCAGTTCTGTCTCTTTGGTAGCCTATGCCCCCGTGGCCTCCACGTACAGTACCTACCTGCCTTGGGATCCCCTCGCCCTGACACTGATCACATATTTTGGGGAACCCAGGCTTCTTCTCTGGGTGAGAGACAGATCCATGGTACCAGCCACCATGAGGCTTCAACCTCAGTGTGAATAGAAAGCTCAGGCTACAGCTGTGGGAGGGTCCATCTTGATAAAAAGGATAAGAGGGGCCAATATAGAATGTTCAAATTCCTTTCCAATACCTTAATTCCTTCTGAAAGGGGTTAAATCCTTTCATGTCCTTTTTTAAATTGCTGCCAAACATTCAAAGAATTAGTTTTTAAGTTTGTTTGGAATAATTGTTCAACATGCTATTATAAAATATCAAAAATTATAATGACATTGTAGAATAATATCATGCAAGGATATTCTTTGCTCTAGGCCATGGCAATTCAATTTCAAACTGGCTGTCAATTTCTTTTTGTAATTTTATATAAACTTTGCAGGGAGGCAAAAACATGAATTACTTACTTTAGTTCAAGAGGTCAAGTATATTGACTTTGAATTACAATCCTTACGACATTTGAAGAAACTTCTCTTTATTTTCTTCCAAAATAATTTTCAGGCTGCAGAGAGTTTAATTTAAAAATCTTTGTCACATGAAACAATTTCTCTTAAGTTTATGGTGACCACTAGTATGGATTAGATTTAATATTTTATTTCTTTCTTTATAATATTTTTAAATTTTTATTTTTATATGTGTCCTTATTCTCCCATTACCCCCCAACCACCCTCTCATGCCCCACTCCTCTATTTTTTAATTAAATCTTTATTATTCAGATTATTACATTTGTTTCTCTTTTTTCCCCTCCACAGCTCCCCTCCACCCAGCTTCTACCCTTCCCTCTGCCCTTAACCTCACTCCCATTGACCTCATCCATAGGTATATGATTTTTGTCCAGTCTCTCCCTGTACACCCTCACCCCTTTCCCCCTGAGAATTATCAGTCCACTCCCTTTCTGTGCTCCTGATTCTATTATATTCACCAGTTTATTCTGTTGATCAAATTTTTAATTCACTTAATTTTTAGATTCACTTATTCATAGATATGTATTTGTTGTTCATAATTTTTTGTCTTTTACCTTTTTCTTCTTCTTCTTCTAAAAGAGTACCTTTCAGCTTTTCATATAATACTTGTTTTGAGTTAATGAACTCCTTTAGCTTTTTCTTATCTGTGAAGCTCTTTATCTGCCCTTCAATTCTGAATGATAGCTTTGCTGGATAGAGTATTCTTGGTTCTAGGTTCTTGCTATTCATCATGTTGAAGATTTCTTGCTACTCCTGTCTGGCCTGCATAGTTTCTGTTGAGAAATCAGCTGACAATAGTAGTGGCCTAGTAGTGGAGGTTCTCTGTGGGTTGCTGGTGAGTGTGGCTGGCCTGCAAACCACCATAGGCCCCTTTCCCAGGCCACCCCACACCCTAAGGGAACCCCCACCCTGATCTGGGACATCCTCAGGGCAAACCAGCTGGCCCCCACCCATGCACCGGGCCTCTATCCTATATAATAAAAGCATAATATGCAAATTGACCATCACTCCAACACATAAGATGGCTGCCCCCATGTGGTCAAAGATAGCTGGCCCCATGTGGACACCTGATGGCCCCCACAAGATGGTCAGCAGGGGAGGGCAGTTTGGAGGGACCAGGCCTACAAGGGAGGGCAGTTGGGGGTAATCAGGCCAGTAGGGGAAGGAAGTTGGGAGGGACCAGGCCTGCAAGGGAGGACAGTTGGGGACAATCAAGCCTGCAGGGGAGGGCAGTTAGGGGTGACCAGGCTGTCAGAGGAGGGAAGTTGGGGGGATCCAGGCCTACAGGGGAAGGCATTTAGGGAGGAGTAGGCTGGCAGAGGAGGGAAGTTGGGGGTGACTGGGCCTGCAGGGAAGGGCAGTTGGGGGGGATCCAGACCTGTAGGGGAGAGCAGTTAGGGGCAAACTGGCTGGCAGGGGAGCAGTCAGGCATCAATCAGGCTGGCAGGGGAGTGGTTAGGGGGTGATCAGGCTGGCAGGCAGAAGCAGTTAGGGGCAATCAGGAAGGCAGGCAGGCAAGCAGTTGGGAGCCAGCAGTCTTGGATTGTAAGAGGGATGTCCGACTGCCCATTTAGACTCGATCCTACTGGGATCAGGCCTAAATGGGCAATCGGACATCTCTCGAGGGCTTCCAGATTGGAGTGGGCACAGGCTGGGCTGAGAGACACACACCCCTGTGCACGAATTTTGTGCACTGGGCCTCTAGTACTATTATAAAAAAAGAAAGAACTCTTACCATTTGCAACAGCATGGGTGGAACTGGAGAGCATTATGTTAAGTGAAATAAGCCAGTCAGAGAAAGATAAATATCACATGATATCACTAATATGTGGGAATGAACAACATAAGCTGATGAACAAAAATAGATCCAGAGACAAGGTAACTCTGAACATACCAGCCAAACTCAGAGAGAAGGGGGCGGGAATAAGAGATCAACCAAAGGACTTGTATGCATGCATATAGCATAACCAGTGGACATGGACACTAGGGGTGTGAGGGCATGTGCTGAGGGGTGGGGGTTGCTGGGAAGAGGTCACTGGGCAAAGAAGGAGACATATGTACTACTATATGTAATACTTTAAATAATAAAAAATTTAAAAATGCTCAAATTCACTTATAGGAAAATAAGTTGTTACTCTATGATATTATTTTAGATCCTACTTTAATACTTTTTTAGACTGACAAAAATTAAAAACAATGATAACACTTATTATTGGCAAGTATGCAGAGAAATATGAATTGCTATTAGGAACAGAATTGCTATTGCATTTTTGGAAAATGTTCTGAAAGTATTTATTACAATAAAAATGCATACACCCTTCTTACCTGCTCTCATCTGAATGTAATCTCATAGGAATGTACTCTGTAGAAATAAAAGGTTTAAGTTAAGAATATTTATCTATGCATTGGTTATAGTGTAAAAATCTGGAAACAAATTGAATGTACATCAATAAAGGAATGGTTGAATTGTATCAATATATCATTCAGAATTAATGTTGGATACAGAAACTACTCTCTATTTTAAGCAAAAAGAGATTTCATACAAGGAATTAGGGGAGTATGCAATCTTTGAAAGAGCTATCACTTAGAAAATCACAGAACTGACCCATAAGGAGAGCTACAAGCACTCGAGGATGGAGTATATTGCTATAGTGGTCAAGAATCTGCCACTGTAGTTATTGCTGTGCCCTTTTGGACACCAAAAAGCTAACCACTAACAGTTGCTCTCCAGAAAGTGCCCCCTGCTCTTACCCCACAGTTACTTCCTGACACCCAGGAGGCTGGAGAATGGAAACTGGTGTCCTCTGAGATGAGTACCAATATTTATCAGATATATGACTTCATTTTCCAGCAGAAGCAGCAGCGAAATGACCTTCATCTTATCTTTACCTTATGTGATGCCATCTAGTTGGTAGCATCCTTTTGTCTCAAGAATCCTGGCATCAGGAGAGTCTGGGAAATATAATTTTTGCTTCTCATTTTATCTTACTAGAAAGAGAGTGGATGAATTAAAACTACACTGTTTAGGAAGTATTTCTGAGAGATATTTTGAGTATTAAGAAAGATAAGATGCAAAGAAGTGTGTAAAATCCCACGCCTTCCTAAGGTGTGTGTGTGTGTGTGTGTGTGTGTGTGTGTGTGTGTGTGTGTGCGTGTGTGTGTGTGTGTGTTTATGTGTCTGTTTGCATAATATGATGAAGATGAGCAGAAGAGAAGGGGAAGAGGAATAAAAAAAGAGAGAAAGATAAAGAAGAAAAAAGATCATACTGTATTATTAAAAATCTCAGTATCTATCACATGACCAATTTATGTAAAATAGTGTGTATATGATTTTATGAACAGGAATAAAAGTATGGGAATATACACAGTAGGTTGTTAAAACTTGCTACTTATGTGTTTTGGGGTGATGTGAGGAGAGGAAAGGAAGATGGCAGAGGCAAACAAAGAGAGAGAAAAAAATACCCTTAAAAACTCAAGCATCTAGAAGATCCTATTCACGTAAAATTATATATTTATGTGCATATATGTGACTGTGATTGAAGGAATTAGAATAAAAACTAGGATTAAATCTATATCTCATGATTATATCTACTCACTTGGAGGATAGAATAGATTGCTATAGTAATGGTTTCCAATTTAGGAGTCAGGCCTCCCTGTATCCATGCCCTTGTATATAGACCCTCTCACCTTGACCCTGGGCCTGATCATGTGACTGGCTCTGGCTAATGGGACAATATGATGCAAGCAGAGGCTTGTATCAGTGCATTGGGCTTGTTGCCTCCATGTGAACAAATCTGCTGGACACATGTTGCCCAGCTGACAGCCAACACCAACTGACAGTTGTCAGGTTGAGCCCTGAGAGAATTATGAGGAAATAAATGGTTGCTGTTTTAAGGCAGGGGCTGGCCAAAATTTTCTTAAAGGGTCAGGTAGTACATATTTTAGGCTTGTGGCCTATATCATCTATATTACAACCACTTACCTCTTGTGTAGTTGGGTAAGAGCAACCACATACAATGGTAAGGAATGGGTGTGGCAATCGCTAACTGATACTGAGGGATTTCACTTGATATTTTCAAGTGAAAAAGTCAGGTTGCAAAATAATATAGACCAATTAAAAAAAATTGGCAAAAACTTAAAACAAATCTCTTAAACCTACTGTACATGTCTGCATGGCTATGTGTGGATGAGTGAGGAGAGAGGTGGGGAGAATGCAAGCCAGCCCTTTTAACTCTGAGTTCCTGAGTAGTGGATTATGGGATGTAGGTGTGGTGCAGGAGAGACATTCGGGGATGAATAACTATTTGTCCATACTGTTTTATTTATTTTTTAAAAATCGTATATATTTATCTGTCAGTTTTTAAAAAATATATTTTTATTGATTTTAGAGAGAAAGGGAGAAGAAGAGAGAGATAGAAATGTCAATAATGAGTGAGAATCATTTATTGGCTGCCTCCTAGGGGTTGAGCCAAGACCAGAACATGTGTCCTTGACCGGTTTTGAACCTGGGACCCTTCAGTCCGTAGGCCAATGGCCTATCCACTGAGCCAAACCAGCTAGGGGTGTCCATATTGTATAATGCCATTTCTTGTATTACAATGAGCATGTGACTTTTGAACTTTGAAAATAATTAAATAGGAAAAAAAATTAAATACCTTGGGATTTCCATTCAGTATGGCTCAAGACCAGATCAAGTCAATAATATTGGCTCCATCCTTAGTCATCACTAGAGGGCGCTGGGCATTTGTCTCCTGTCAGGAGTGAGATGGTCCCTGGATGAAAGAGGAATGTGCATGTGGAGGAAGATGGGTGAGTTTTCTGTTTGAGTCGTTTTTCCAGTCTTGGATTTTTCTGAAGACAGGACAGAGGCCTGCAAGTCATGGTCTGAACATCTCAGAATGTACAGAGGCTGTCAGCTCATTCCTCTGACTAACCTCTTTGGGCTGAGCCGTGCTGTTGGCCAATGCTGTTTTTAGAGCACTACCAGAACAACCACTGCAACAGCTGGGCCTTTGGAGGGGCGCTTGCAATCATTACCCATGAGCTGTGGAAGCCTCTGCTACAATTTGTGAGACACTCTCCCCAGTGGAGTGCGAAACTTCTTTTTTTATCTGTAGAAAACCTCTCTTGATTGATCATTCCAGTTACTGTGAGAAGGAAATCATTTACAAGAAGGATCACTGATTAGCATAGCAATTAAAAAAAAGTGCTTAATAGTCTCTGCCAGCAATTCCCTGCCCTATCAGTGAGTGTGGGCAGAGAATGTGGGATGACCCCAAATGGAAGGTTCTGGTGAATCCTCTGACCTTTTCAAACCCAGCCATCCCCTCACAAAAAAGCCAGTGGAGCCAATCTGAAAGAAACTGCTCTCAGCCCAGACGACTAAGGATTTGAACATATATGAAAAACATGATCAATACTAAGGGTTGGTGTTTATTTCCAATTGATTTTTAAAGAGCGAAGAAGGGAGAGCGAGAGGGACAGAGACAAACAGTGATGTGAGAGTGAAACATAATTGGCTGCTTCCTACATGCCCCCAACTGAACTACACCAGCCAAGGCTGGAGGTGTATATGTGTGTGTTTTTTAAAGGAGGATTTATTTATTTATTTATTTATTTATTTTAAATAAACATTTTATTGTTGATAGTGTTACGAATATCTCCCCTTTTCCCTCCTAAAAGGGTGATTTAAAAGACTCTGACTGATTCAAAAAGTATTTCACCTAAACATATGTTACCCATAGGTACACACACACACACACACACACACACACACATATGTATGCCAAGGTGTCACATGTATATCTCAGAATACAAACATGCCCAACTTATACTTACCCTGCAAAATGTTCTAGCTTTTTCAAAGCAGTTTGATATCTATTATCTCATTCAAATAAGAGTATAAACTTATTGTTAAGTACTTAAGTCAAACTTTGGTTTAGTTTCAGTTTATATGTGAAGATAATTGTATAGATTAATGATGTCATCATGTTGATATAATAATACATTTTGAAGAAGTTAAGCTAGTCGTTTACTCCTATAGATCTCTCAGTGGCATGGCAAAAAAAAAAAGGACAGAGAAGACATATGACCCCAGGCTCTAGGCTGTACAGGTGCAACAAAGGTGCTGGTTTTGCAAATGCCAGCATGGCAGCTGTAGTGGTGGGAAGGAGGGCATCATCTCCCTTCTTCTGCCCTCTGTGAACTGAAGGTAAGAATCAGGAAGAAAAACACACAGAGGGAGTGAGAGTTATTGAAACCAACCACATTTTAAGGACATGGAACACTAATCTCTCTGACATTTATCTATCTTTTGTTATTTGTTTTGTGTTAGTGTTTGCTTTTAAAGAAAAAAAATGATCATAACTAAATAAGTTTTGACACAACAAGATTAGGTAAGCTTCAAGAATTGTTTTGGAAAATGTTCTCCCACCATGTGGCAGGCATTTGGAATAAATGGCCTTGAAGCCTTTCCCAGCCCAATTTTGATGGTTTCTTTGAGGATGGGTTTACATAACCAGGTCAACAGAGCTCATTACACATGGTGCTGACTAAGTCCAGAATCCCTGTCCCTGTGCAGGATAGCCCAGTATCACATCTCAGCTGAGTGTATCTTGTCTGTAGGGCTGGTTTATGCACTTCCTTGGTCAGTCAGGAGGAACTTCAGGAAATTTGGACATAGAGGAACTCTAGAATTTACCTTGTGCCACTTGTATTAGGGTGCAACCCCTTCTCAATGCTTGTTAGAATGAAGGGTAACAACAGCAACCAAAGTTGGTAGAAATATAGTCCCTGGTGTGGGAGCATGTGTATAATTATGCTATATAAGGGGTGGTAGGAAGGAAGGGGGGGAAATGCCCATTTGGGACATATAGGCAGCTCTCAGGGGCACTAGGCTTGTCCTTTGGTTTCTTCCTCCCACCCACCTTTGCCAATGTGGGAGAGCCTAAAGATGGCAGAAAGGAGCTTTAAGTGAGCCCTTATAGCTTATTGCATGCATCTTCCATAGAATCTCTGTGCTGCTGTCTGCCTTAATTTACTGGCTCAGAGAATCAGTGCCAGGAGAGGAGACCTTAATCCCTTTGCAAGGAGCAGTGGCGTAGAGTTAAATGAATGGAGTCTGGAGCCAGACTCTTCCAGCTGCATGACCCTGGGCATGTCACTTACCCTGTTTCTGTTTACTCATTGTTAAAATGAGAATAGTGATCTGCTCATAGGATTGGTATGATGATTAAATTAAAATTTCATATGTAAGAGATCAGTATGAGCATATCGTAATCTAAGTATTTAATATATCACTTCATACATTTATTGTTTCTCAGCAAATATTTATGGAGCTCCATTGGGTATTTAGACCAGGGCTGACTCCTCTCCCCCAAGAGTTCATGATTAGAGTGAGAGTTTCTCGGAGAACATTCATTTCAGGTATGCTCCCAATTGAAGAGATTGGCTGGATCAAAATAAGCCTGATCATGACCAGCTGGCTTAGCTCAGTGGTTGAGCGTTAACCTATGACCTAGGTGATCATGGATTCAACTTCCTGGTCAGGGGACAAGCCGGTTTGTAGGCTCAATCCCCAGTGTGGGGTGTATAGGAGGCAGCTGATCAATGATTCTCTCTCATCATTGATTTTTATAACTCCTTCTCACTCTCCCATCCTTTCTGAAATCAATAAACACACACATATATTTTTTAAATAAAAAAAATAATAAGCCTGATCACCAGGGACAATGAGGTGGCAGTCCCTGAGAAAATATCTGGTGGTGGAAGCAACTATGAGCGGGATTTTGTTAGGCTAATGCTGCACTTGAGGGCCTTCGATCACCAAGCTTGTTCTCTGTGTTAGTGAGTCTTATACTTTCCGTGTGAAGGTGCCACTCGTCCATGACATTTATGCGGCCATTACCCAGCCATAGAGCTCTGGTGACAGTCCTTCATTAGTCCCCCGAGAGGATTGACTCTTCTTTGGCTCTAACTGCGTTGCAGAGAACAGGAACCAGGCTGCTGATTGGGAGGACAGACACATAATCGCTCAGTGTGTATTAGCACGAGTGAGAAGGTGACAAGTCTTTTCCTTCAGGGATGATGAGCTGTCTAAGACCAGCAATTTGGGAAAAAAGAGTCTGCAAGACTCCAAGTAAATTTGTCATTTTACGTTTCCCCCCTCTTTCTAAGAGTGTTAATGCAAGTTCACAGCTGAATTTCTGATATTCTGAAATGAATTTCCTGGCAGTCATGGATGCTGCTTCGAAAGCAGAATGCTAAATACAGTATGCCTTCCTTTTGCACCCAAATGAATCTTGGATATATATATATATCCACACACATATATTATGTGTGTGTGTGTGTGTGTGTGTGTGTGTGTGTGTGTGTGTATGTATTCAATTATTCTTGTTGCTTTGGTTTTATGGTCTTCTGATCCAGACACTATCTAATTTCATTAAGTCTTTGGCATTTTTGTTTAGCCATTGTTACTACACTCACTTACTACACGAATTGAACTCAGGTATTTATATCAGCAAGCAAATCTACTTTTTCTGGAATCAAGCGAATATCATCAGATTTTAGGATTTGTCCTGAAATTCTTTAGGATTAGACAAGGTTTGGAAGATAATATTCAAAACAGGATCTTGAGGAGAAATCAGAAGACATGATATTTAAAAAATACTGTCTGAAATTTCTACCTGCTGCAAAGGTAATGTTTCAGGCCCCGGGAAGAATGGGAGCTGTCCACAGAGGTGTCTGCCTGTGGAATTATTATTATTATTTTTAAAATATATTTTGTTCATTATCTTACAGAGAGGAAGGGAGAGGGATAGAGAGTTAAAAACATCGATGAGAAACAAACATCGATCAGCTGCCTCCTGCACACCCCACACTGGAGATATGCCTGCAACCAAGGTACATGCCCTTTGACAGGAATCAATCCTGGGACCCTTCAGTCCCCAGGCCGACGCTCTATCCACTGAGCAAAACTGTTAGGGCTGTCTGTGGAATTCTGACTGAGCATGAAGTAGGGTGCCAGCAGACAGATAAGAGAAAGGCAGGCAAACACGGCCAGGAACCATTGTCGGACTTGAGCCTGCAGTTTCGTGGACACAGGCAGTGCAGGCTTCCAGTAGGCGGAGTCTTGCAGGGTCATAAAAAGCCTCGACAGCTTGATGCACGTGGATGTCACACACATATTTTTTCAAGGTAACGAATGGGATCCTGTAAGATCATTTCTTACCAAGAAAGGATTATCTTTGTGTAGCTGACTGAGTGGAGCCGGGCCCCGTGCCACCGCTGCAGGCTGTCCCCACAATATGCCTGTTTACGCTGATGCACTGTTGGGTATTTCAAGCCTTCTGTAATGGCAGTGGTGATGACATGTTGTTTTCAGCCTTCTTGGAACCTTTCTGCATTCTGAGGACTCTTTTTATATAGCTTATTGGAAGCGGGAGTAAGTGTGCCCTTAGCCTAGCAGAAGGAACGCTCTGCCTGCACGCCAGCCTGTCCGCAGCTCCATCAGAAGCCGGCGGGTGACCCAGCCGAGATGTCTCCCTGAAAAATCAGCAGCAGGTGCCCTGCTGTCAATGACGGTGGCAGAGGAACAGTGCTCGCTGCCCGAGGAGCTCATGGCACGTTATAGGTGCTGTGGCACTGAGCCTCACAGCATGAGGGCCACAGGGAGAAGGACAAGCATTGCTATCATCTAATAGGCGGTAAAACTGCCAGAGGAGGCAGACATAACTTTCTGTTCATGTGGAACAGATTATGCATCAAGATTTTATGAATTCTGATGTGCTGTGCTAATCATCTGGTTGAAGTGCATCACCCCGAGACCAGCCTTTCTCAATATGGACGTGAACACAGGGGTATCTCAAAGACTTTGCTTCACAGTGAGAAGTCACTTAAAGAGGATTTATTTTTTTTTTAATTTATATTTTTACCAAAAAGGCTGCAGGTTAGCTTATTATATAAATTATAGTCAAGCATGGGTAAAAGGACAAAGGCCAGATAACATGTAATGGGCGTGAGGCAATGGACAGTGTGGAACAGGGGTAAAATAATGATGGTGGAAAACGTGTGCTAAAGCCAGTTACTGCAATTGAGCATAGCATTTAGCTCCCAGATTCCTGGCAGTCAAGGCTAAAAGAGAAGCAGAATGATTTATAAAGGCCCCTTTATCTAATAAAGTAAAATACCCTATGAGCCAAGAGGAGTTTAGGTGTCAAGTAGACAAGTTAGCCTAGAAATGAAAGTTTAATTTTGCATCTTCTGAAGGAGAATCCTTAGGCTAAATCACAGAGTACTGCACGCGCGCGCGCGCACACACACACACACACACACACACACACACACACCCTATTCACATTCTTGTACTTAAAAGGTTGAAGGGAAAATGTGGTTAAAATCAAGGACAGACTTCAAAGGAGCAATGGGAAAAGAAAGCTTTAAGTGGCCACTTGTTGACTGATAGGTGTAAGGCACTGGAGGAAACATTTTTGCCAGATATCAGCCTCTACCTTTCTGCATTGTTATGTGAGAACGTAGAGTCTTCTTATATCCACTATTTCAACCTCCTCCCTGACTTACTGCTCCCAGGAATCAACTGCGTGTGATCCCTGGGAGCAGTTATCTTACCATACACCCCACAAGCAAAGCTCTATTCTCCAAATGATAACAAATTCTAGAAAGGATTATTTGCTCACTATTGCTGCAAAATAACCAGGCCTCTAAGCTCCCTACAAATTGGGGGGCTCTTCAAACAGTGTTTAAAAAAGAGGCAGCAGGGCATGTCTGTTGTTCTTGCTTATGTTCTTTATTCTTAATTGTTAGAGAATAGCACTTCTAAGGGTTTTACTTTTAAAGACTTAGGTTTTTCATTTCTAAAATAATGGTTGAGGATGTCACCAACTGCCAGAAATGTAAGCGTTGCTCAAAATAAAAGGTTGCTTCCACAAAGATTCAGAGATCTTGAACATTTTCTCAAACACTATCTTCAGGGCAATGCCCACTTCAGCTAAATGCTGCCCAACTGTATTATACTACATGGTTCATGTGCATGCGTGTGCATGCGTGTGTGTATGTGTGCTTGTGTGTGTGTGTGTGTGTGTGTGTGTGTGTGTGTGTGAAAGACATTTTGATAGAAAAAAATAGGCAGAAAAGGGAAAGATGAGCAAATGTTGCCTAATACCTCTCCAACCACCTGCTGCCTTTTTAACTAGGGGTAAAACACAACTGATTTCAGCATTATTGATATTATTTCTGGCTCTAGACGACGTTTGGAATGAAAACTAAGCTTTAAAAGCTTTGCAGTTAATTGCTGCTGAGTTAGTTATTTTTAAAAACACCTTGTGCTGACACATATTTATAAAATCAATCAGGGAGATGAGGAATAAAAATATGGGTCTAAAATGCTCCTGACTAATTACAGAATGCTGTAATAAACTCCAAGTGTCCCAGAGTCCCAAGGGGAAGGACTGAGGCCAGTGTGGAGAAAGGGTAGCTGGAGAGCTGGTGTCACCTAGCAGGGGAATAACAGAGAAAGGAGCAGGGGCCAAGGAAAGGTGCTGTCTGCTCTGACAAAGGTGTTTCTTATTAACCAGTCAGTTCTGGTAGAACATATTATTTAAAGGCTGAGCCTGATAATATATTTAACTCAGAAGCAATGAACTGCAAAGCTTTTGAAGCTTAGTTTTCATTCTAAAGGACTTAAAAAGCCAGAAATAATGCCAATAATGCTGAAATCATTGTGTTTACACTGGTTAAAAAGGCAGCAAGTGGCTTGAGAGGCATTATAATCTGGGGTAACATTTGCTACCTTACCCTCTCTGCCTTATTTTTAGCTGTGAAACACACACACACACACACACCATGGAGGAAATATAGTTAGGCAGTAATTTTAGAAATTGGATATTGCCTTTATGTATTTGGCACAGAGCCTCTTTTGTTTGAGCTTGAACTTGTATATAAGTTACCCCTGACCAGCCTGTAGCTTCCTCCTACATAGCTCCTATGTTGGGAGCTGTGTTGTAGGGAAGATGTATTAATGAGCAGCTGGTGCTGGCTGTTTTTGCTAGGACAGCTCTTGTATTTGCTACTGCATTAGCAATGACTGCTTTGCTAGACTGTTTTGTCTAATGGCTCCTTAGTAGAAATGGCTACATGGGCTACAATAAAGACTCTCTTACATGACTACAACTTATGTCTTCTCTGTCAGATATCTGGTGTCCAGCCCCTGGCAGAGGAATCGGACCCAACAGTTAGCATAATGGAGCAGGATGAAGGAGTGAGTACTCTCACAATTGCTGCAGCAAGCAGAGCCAAGGAGGAACTTGCTCCAACAGAGATGATAGTTCTATTTTTCATAAATGAATGAAACTGTGTCAATAATAAGGCCTGGCCCTTGACCATATTATAAAGGTACCCTGCTTCCTCTGTACTCCCCCCCCCCCCGATTGGTCCCATTTACCATTTACCAGGCTTCCAGTTTTCTCCACTCAACAGGTCATGCCTGAGAGTAAACCAACATACATTTTTCCTTCCAACGGGGTGATAATGTTCCTAAGAGGGCTAAAATTTACTCTTGGGAGGCAACCCCCTCCCCCATCTTTTTACATGTAAAGCACAGATATGTGTGTGTATATATATATATATATATATATATATATATATATATATAGTGAGCCGGGAGAAGACCAGGTGGACAGAAGCAAACAAGAGCTTGGCTTTTTCCCTTATCTTTCCCCTGACAGCGGGGTTTTTGTGTACATAAATTGCCTCTAATATTAGACTCTTGAAGAGGGAGTTGGTTTTCTGGCAAGGTCAGTAGCGCATACTATTTCCAGACTACAGAGACAGTTTTATCAAATACGGGAGGT